>ML786707.1:29182-59907 GCA_009831015.1 Picea engelmannii | reverse complement strand
ATCTGAGATTCAGCATTTGTGTTTCAGCATCTACGTTTCAACATCTGAGATTCAACATCTGTGTTCATCATACACAATCGATTGCCATCAATGACAACCTTGATCATCTGCGTCATCTCTGCTGTAGCCATATTTCCAACACTTTGAAGGATTCTCTTGGGTTGAGTCGTGGAGGTGGGCTTATTCCTAGATCTCAGGTTGTATTTTGGTTGAAAATCGACCATCATTATCTCAGTTTCTGATTGAGGTTCAGAGATCTCGGTGTGATCACCCTCCTCACTCTCATTTGACGGCTCTGGCATATTTAGAGACTTTTCGTAGTCTTCGTGAGTCAGATAAGGTTGACTACAGTCATCACTGAAGTTCGTGATGTCATTATCTGAATCTTCATAGTCTTGAAAATCGTTAGCTCCTATAAAATTTTCATTATTCAAGGGATCTTGTATTTTCTGATCTTCTTTTTTTATTTTTCTTTGTTGATTAGGAGTGTTTGGATTTCTCTTCAAATATTTTTTTGGATAAGAGTCAGCCTTGGCCTGTTCGAGTTCCATTCGGGTTATTTTGTTTGACAACTCTTTAATCACTCTAGCCATGTCGTCCACCCTATCATCTGAGGATCTATTGGACCTTGAAGGGCCAGCTTGTTCTCTAAAGCGCTTGGTATCTCAGTTTCCAGTCTCTATTCTAGCCCTAAGTTTACCTGAAGCCATCATGTTAGACTCTATTTCTACCACATCATCCTACATACGGTTTAAGGTGGCTCCCCTTCGCTCTCACAAAAGTAATGCAAAATCTGGCTCGAAAGCTCCGGCGAAGGTCACTTTGGCAGTGGGTTGAGATGGTTTGACTTCAGCTGGGATTTTATTGTACAGTTTTTTGAATCTCAGAATGAATTCCATGACTGTTTCTGAGTTCTTTTTCTTCAAAGACCCAAAGTCGGTTAGATAATAGAAATGGTTTTTTTGCTCGCCCCATTGTCTGAGGAAAGCATCTTCCAAAGCATCATATGACAGGATAGAGGCTGCGGGTAGGCTTCAAAACCAAGTTCGGACCTAACCTTCAAAGTTTGGACAAGGAGTCTCGAATATACATCCTCGTGCTCGATACCAAAGATATCTGCGAATTGGTCAAAGAAATTAATATGTTCAGCAGCGGTCAGATCTCCCTCCTTGGTGAATTTTGGTAAGTTTTTTATGTATTTTTCTGGAAGATCGTGTAGGGGGATGGGCAACACCAAAGGGGCATATCGGGCTGTGACTTTTGCAAAAAATCTGGGAGGGGGGGGAGGCCCTTGACCTCCACCTCCTCCTAGAGGGACTCGTCCTCCACCTCCTCCTAGAGGACACCTCCTCCACCTCCTCCAAACCCTCCTCCTCCTCCTATAAAACCTCCACCTCCTCCTCCTGCAGCTGCCATCATTGTTTGTGGAGAGTTATAAAGGGGGTTTTCAAAAAATAACAGGGGATTTTTATTTTCTTCGCTAAGAGGAGACTCTGATGAGGAAGGATAAGGAACGCAAGGAGTTGGTTCCTCGGACTTGAAAGAGACGGAATCAGTAAAACCGACGGGTGTGGGAAATGAGTGTGTAACATACTCTTCAGTATTTGGAGAAGTCGGTAAATTCAACTGAAGATAAGATAGTATTTTAAAAGCCGACGAACCTTCAAGAGGGCCTTCTTCTCTCTGTACTAAAGGGACTATTGGATGAATCTCACTCCTAATTTGGGAGCAGATGGGCGTTGAATGTTTAGCGTCAAAGAAAGGACTAAATGAGGTAGAGGGTTCGAAAGTACTCTTGGCCTTCGGTGATGGGATTGCAAGTTGGTAAACAGCGGCGGTAGGCTTGAAAGAACCTCTTGCCCTTAGAATTTTTTCGGGATCGGTAAGGGGCGTAATCTGCTCACCATCCGGGTTTTGTCTAGTATTCCTTCGAATGAATGCTCGTTTATTTCTTCGTGGAGTCACCAAGTGAAAGATAAAAAGCCTTAAAAGGTGTGTACTCTTTGTTCACCATCAAAGCGTAACACTTTCAATGAAAAACAATTTGTCGTTTTCCCAGGGAAAAAGATTTCGTAACTTCAGTCCTCGGCAACAGAGCCAGTAAGATGTTGTTCCTGAGTCTATACTTAAGGCTTAGAAGCACAGTGTCAAGGCATCCGAAAGTAGTTAAAAGATAGAGAAGAGAGAAACATCAACCTTCGGGTAACGAAACTAAGGAAGATTTCTTTGTTGGCGTTGTCTGGCTTCTAATTGTTCCTGGATATTTATATCTCGCTCAATGGCTGCCCATGATTGTTCAAGTTCGGCCCAGTTAGTTGTTGTTTTAAGGATAACGTTGAAGATGTTTAAGGTGATGTGTGTTTGGTCCAATAACCTGGGTTCAACGTTAGGTTGAGTTGGTATAAGAACTTTCATGGGGGGAACAGTAAAGATATAAAATATTTTTAGGAAATATTAAGTGTTGTCTCAGTTTGATCTTATAAAAGAGAACTTACAATTGCAGAAACAACATGTAGATGCAAATATAAGGCCCATTCCCGTAACTGTATCATATGAGAGAAAAACATTGAGCCATTTACAAAGTAAAGTTCCAACCAGTGGAAAACTCATGACATAAACGGGAGAAGAAAATATGTAAGAATATAACCGATGTAACAAAGAATATATGTAGAATTCCGAAACTGCATATTGCTCTTACACAACTGATAGTTGGTGCAGAGGAAAGGCAATAAACAATTACAGAAAACCTAAATTTACTCATTATAGTAGTGGTCATACTAAATTACAACGAAGCACATCAATTATGAATATGAATTGAAATGTAAAAATGAGATACAAGGAAGCAAACTTGTGATACAAAAGTGACGGAATTGAGAATCTCTAGATCTGCTTGTATTAACTCTCAATGTAAAAACTCTATTACAAATAACTCAAAAAAGGTCCAGCCCTTGTTTATTTCTCTCCGGGGTATATTTATACAATTTCTCCAAAGCAGGTAGAATCTCAATAGTCGCAAAAATTTTAGTTATGACAAAGGAGAGAGAAATCGCTCCATCTCCCCTAATCTGTCTTCACTTAGTGCCAGGTTCTCGTCTTCACGCGAACTCAGTGTAGGCGATACATCTTTCCACAAGTTGAGATACAAGCCGTGAAGGTTCCGCTTGACAGCTAGCCTCGACAAAGTAACATTCTTAGGCTAACTACTGCAGCTTGTCCCCCATTTGTGCATCGATGATGTCGAGGGAACTTAGTTGCACGCTGGGATGGATCATGTGCTTGTCAACTCAGGCCATGTCCACCCTATCCATATGAGAGATATCGGCCAAATCTCTCTCATCCTTCTCTTTCAAATCAAGCGAGATCTGTTCTACATTCATTTGCATTAATGTTTCTGCGTCGCCTCCACTGTCCATACCCAACAGCTTGCCATCTATAAAATTGAAGGCTTCTTCTAATGAATTGGTTACCTTTTAGGCTTGTTCCTTGCCCAGGGTAATGTTGTGCTCCCAATCCTTCAACAGAATATTACCTTTGGTTTGTTCTAGGATGGCGATTCCGGGAGAACCTGTCGAAACTCTGTTGTTCTTGGCTATCACCGCCTCCTAGAAGGCGACCCAAGCCGTTTCAGCATCCCTTTCTTTCACAGTCAGGTTCTCGGAAACCTGATTCATCAACAATCAATTTTCTCAGATCGCTCCCACTTTGGTGAGCAAACTCTGTTGTGCCGAAGAGATTCTATTCCGAATCTCGATCGCTCAAGATTTAAACCCCTCAACGTCGATCATCCTGCTTTAGATGATCTCTACTTGAGCCTGCAGCTCTGCAATCACAGTTCTTTGTTGCCCCGCTTGTATCCGACCATCTCGGACCGCTAGATGTGCTTGCTCGAGCTTGCTTTTGAGCGCTTCTATCTCATTTTTATCGACTAGTTGGGCCAGCTCTGTCTCCCCGCTCACCTGACCTTTAGCATTTTGTTTGGCCGAAGCTACTCTGGCTTCGAGAGTCTTGATCAGGTGATTTTTCCTTTTGAGCTGGTTTTTTAGCAATCCGACCGAAAACTGGTTCGTCGATGCATACACCCCTAGCGTTCCTGCGATCTCCGTGGCGAATTTCTCATTCGTTTTGTTCTTACCGTCAGTCATAACCTTGAACTTCTTAACAATCGACTCTCCCTCTTGGTAGAACTCTCTTTTCACCACCACTTTTCTCTTTTTATCAAAGAAAAATTCATTCGGAGGAAGTTCCTCTGCTCTTATGGGCCTTAGTTCCTCGTTAAATATCCATCCCTCGCTGACATTTCCCTGTGTCAACTGCAAGGGTGTGATCGAGGTGATGGGCTCTCCGATTTGTTTCGCCGATTCTTTTGGAGTATCGACATGATTCTGCTTCTTTGGAGGTTCAGGGGTCTTTGTCTCAGTTTCCAGATTCTGTTTCTTTGGTGGGTCCGGAGTCTATGCCTCTGCTTCGGGATTCATTGTTTTTTTCCCTTCATCCTCGCGTTTTCCCGAGTCGAGAGCTGCATCTTTAGGGCCTGCAGTATCCTTCGGTTCTATCTTGGAAACGCACGGACTCCCTCCTCACAACACAGCGGGGAGACAACTTGATCTGTGTTCCTAAAATTTCAATACAGAGGCTGAGTCTTCAGGTGCTAAGGATCGGATCTGAGCCAGCACTTCCTCATAAGACCTCGCCCCTCGGAAAATTTCATCCGGGGGTGAAAACTCATGTTCAAACCTCTTCAGCCCACAATTAGCTAAATGGTTGCTCACGATTTTCTGAGGATCATGTTTTTTATACTCAATGGAGACCAATTTCAGGTCTTCCAGGGCTGCAGCCTCGTCTTTGGCATGCCCGAAATCCAATAAAGAATAAGAATTTAGTCAAATGGGAAAAGACCGCCACACCTTCTTTTAATATCCTTTGAGTTCTTTACTCACCCCGCCAATCACTGTTTGTTGGGCGACCTCGCGACAAGCCAGCTTGTCGGGGATGAACAATGGTAGTGCAAGTGGGGGAACAGTAGCCCCGAACACTCTAAAGTAGGAGAACTCTGCCTCCACGTAACAGTCCACTATACCACTCAGATTTGCAGCAATGTTGTCTAAGATACGAGGTGGTGGGTGACCAAAAATGGCAATATGCAGGGGCACCATCAGCCAGTTGAAAATTTCGTATATGAAATTGTCCACTTTATTTTCCCATAGTTTGTCGTGATACTCATGTATGGGTTTTTCTTGGGCTGGATTCCAAGCCCAACTCATCAAGGGGAATGGTGTCATGGAACATATCATGTCCATAACATATGTGGACATGAAAAATGAGGACGGTCTCCCACTTGCCTTCTGCTACCAATACTCTGTGACTTGGTTGGCCAAACTATCCGAGAGTATCTTTGCCCAATTAAACGAGCAACCTTTTGCTACCCGAAACATGAGAGGCACCCAAGCAATGAAGAAATGTGATGTGTCCTCCCTCCCGAATTTTCGTCATGTCATCATTGCCACATACTTATACTGTGGCTCCAGCGAAGCGACTGAATAAACGCCCTGGTCATTTGCTCTGAATTTTGCGGAGTAGGAAACCCAATCCTTTATCAAACCGGGCATGGTATTATCATATTGTGTACACTCCTTCTCTTTGAACTCCTCCAGGAATTCATCACCATACGTGTATTCAGATGTCGTCGGGAGCTTATACATGGTTTGGATATACTCCGGCCTAAAATTCTCGATCGTGACCCGCTGGTCGTTCATGATAGTTCTGGTGGGTAGGTCTATGTGATCCAACGCCCATCGGATCATATCATAATAAAGGAGAAACCGTGGTCTAGTTGCTACTCTATGCATTCCATATTGAACAACTATCTTGTATTTAGTGTTCAAGTCATCCTTTTCGTTTTCATCTGAGTCTAAATAATTCACCAACTCCGATTGCAGAATGTCTGAAACAAACGACCAGCTAGGGACTGAGTCGACACTCCGGGGTGAAGTGTCGGAGACATTATCTGAGCCTTGTCCTGTGACCTTGACATTCACCTTGGCTGCTTTCCGTGGAGCCATAGCTGAAGCTTGCATTTTCCCCTTCTGCGATAGAACTGCATATACATGCAGAAATTAGTTCACTCAGAAATGGCGAGCTCTGCGTGCTTATGAAAATGCTTTCGTTATAAAAAAAAATGAAACTCTTATATATATTTGAAAATTCAGTACTTTTCGAAATAATCCTGTCAAATCGTAATTAGAAAAAAAATAATTGCATAAAATCCAATCTTATATGCATGGATTTACCCTTATTCTCCATAAATGTCATAAATTTTTGGTGGTTTGACAGTCAGTCGAAGTATGGAGAGAAAAAGGCTACCTCGGGAAACATGCAGGCCTCGGGGCGCGGGATATATCTTACTTTATCTTAAATTATCAAATCTTACCAACGTTAATCAATTTCTCGTTGTTCGCTACATCATGGAATATCTTTTAACATTTTGAGTCTTCAACTCGCGAGATTGTGAGGACCGATTTTGGCTTAATTAACGGTAACTGCGATTTGGGGCGTAATTAATTTTATCATTAATCTATTCACCATATCACAACTCGAAACTTCGAAGACAAGTTTCTGGGAGATTAGTATGTCGAGTCACGAAACCGTGAGATGGCGATAATTAAGACTCAATTAAGGGGGGGAGAATCTTGGGTTAGGCGGTTAATTAATCATGCTATAATTACGTCGCAACTTCATGGGTCAGGGTTTTAGACACCGTAACTTTCTAAAAACTAGTGCTAAGTGGCGAAATGCCGAGAACAGATTTTAACCATGGTTAGCCTTTTTTCCTTTACCTTGACCAGGGTTATCCCGAAAGAACCTCATGTTCTCGACTCTCGGAGCTGTAAAATAAAAACTCGAACTTGGCAAACGTCGAGGCGCGAAACCCCGACGACATCTAATCACTGAGTTAAAAGATTTTACCTTGGTTACTGTCTTGAGTGAAAATTTAAAACGACTTCGTCGTTTCGTGACTCAGGACATGTGAATTCATGGGTTATAGTATCCAACTTGCGAGATCCCGAAGTAAAACAAAGAGAGCAACATTCTTACGAAAGTGGATTTGTTTCGAGAGTGGAAAAGTGTCACTACTTACGTAATAAGGTTGCGGAGTTTTCAAAGTCTCAGGGGAAAGAATCAAAAGACCATCTTTATATTTCAAGTATCAAAAATAGAAAATTGTGAAGGGTCAAAATAAAATAAGGGCGGATCCAATAGGCAGTAATTACCCCTACTATCATTATTACTATCAATCATATGATCATTATCATCATCATTGTTTCCATCCCCAAATAAACCTGTAATCATTTCATTCAATCCTTTTTCATGCACTACATTTTCACTATCATCATCATCATTAAATCTATGTGGCATGCCATCACTGCATGCTAATCTCATAATCTCTTCAAACTTATGTGCTGGTAGTATTCTCTTCAATGTTTCTCTTTTTTCCCTGGTATGGTTTAAAGGATTGTTTGGATCATCTCATCAAAATCTTAATAATCCAGTTTGATCTTGGGAATTAGTAGGTCTATCATCAATGTATTATACCTATCAACATACACAGGAATTATTTAATGCTTGGCAAGAATTGGATAAATCATAATTGTATCAATTTCAAATAAATATAATCGAATATATTGTCTTAACCAATAATAATATAGAATGTATGAACATATATACATCAATTGAATAACAGAATATTATTTTATATACTACTTATTTTATATAATAATTTAAAAAAAAACACAATTTTGAAAACATAGTGTATAAAATGTCAATCCACACTCATTGATTATTCTTTGGTTTTCTTCCCTTACAAACATCTTTAGGGAGACCTTGTTCTTCCATTTTCTTTAGTGAAGGAGTGTGTTTTAAGAAGGGGTAATTAACCAATAACTCATCCCCAATGGTAAGGTCCATAATAGTCTCAACCACTATCAATCTATCAACCTCTCTTTCTGTATCTCCATCTTTATCATTTATAAATTCAACAAATTGACAATTCAGTCTTACATTAGGGTCCCTTCCCTTTCTACTATCTATAAAACCTGCAATATTTTTTTGTGTATATGCATGCCCATCTATATACATAAGATGACCTCTATTAATTTCTTTTACACTTTCCAATTGGAAACGATGTATATACATAATCGAATTCAGACCATATGTTCACATGCTAGGCTTGTATTCTGCTAGCCTTCTCCATTCACCATTGTAATATGATGGACCATAATATGGCATTAATATCCAAGTGCTTTGTTGTGAATTTTTTATATTTTTATATCCCACGTGGACATTTTGGACAATAAAGAAGCCTAGATTTGCTCTATGAATATTGAAGGGTCGTATCATGTAGTTGTATCCCAAAAATTGAAACACCTCATAGGCTCTAGGTAGTTATTGATCATTGGGACAAGCACAATATAATCACCGAATGTTTTAACTTTTTTGTAAGAATGTGTTGTTTTTCAAGGTAACAAGGGAGAAACAATCAAAGCCCCTAGAACACTCCAACCGCTTTCGATTCCACCCACTATTTGGAGGGACATCTCTAAGGATTTTATTGTGGGATTACCTCAATCAAGCAATAATCCAATCATCATGGTGGTAGTTGATCGTCTTTCCAATCATGCTAATTTATGTGCTCTTAAACATCCATTTACTACATCCACTATGGCTCAAATTTTCATGGATCATGTCTTCAAGCTTCATGGAATTCCTCATTCTATAGTTTATGATCGAGATCCCACTTTCACCAACAAATTTTGGCAAGAAATGTTTAGGCTACAAGGAACCCAATTGCATCTCAACACCGCCTATCATCCCTAGATTGATGATCAAAATTAAGTTGTCAACAATTTTTTGGAGACTTATTTGAGTTGATTTTACTATGAAAGGAAAAATCAGTGGGCTCAATGGTTACTATTAGTTGAATGGTGGTACACCGCTTCTTACCATACAAATACTCGCATGACTCCTTTTGAAGTATATATGGACAAAAGCCACCTTCCTTTTTCTTCTACATGCCAGGTGTCTCGAAGGTTCAATCGGTTGACCAAAAACTTATAGTTCGAGAAGCTTTTCTTCATACTCTCAAAGAAAATTTTGTCATGTCCCAAAACCACATGAAGAAACAATCCAATCAAGGTCACTCAAAACATCAATTTTTTGAAGGAGACTAGGTATTTCTTCGACCAAAACCTTATAAACAAACTTCACTCAAGGCTGAACATTGACTGAAACTAGCACACAAATTTTATGGTCCTTATACAGTTCTCAAGAATGTGGGATATATGGCCTATCAGTTAGCTTTGCGTAGTTCTTCTAAGCTCCATCATGTTTTTCATGTCTCCTTCTTAAAGAAGGTGATTGGAACTAAGTTCCAAACTCAAACCAGCCTTCTTGAGTTGGATGAAGAAGGATCCATATGGTAGCAACCACAAGAATATTTGGACCATCGTGAGCATTATATTCGTCGATGCACCATCAAGGAAGTGTTAGTATAGTGGAAATATGCAACTCCAGCAGATTCCACCTGGGAGCCAACTAACATTTTGTAGAAATTTCCTCATCTCAAGCCTTTAGGACAAGGTTGATTTTAAGGGGGAGGGAATGCTAGGGACCAACCTACCTAACCCCTCAAGTGGGTAGAATAATATATTTCCATTTAATAAAAGCCAATATTAATAAGGCCTAGCTATAAGGAGGAATAAGTCAAATGTAAGAAGACCTAATAGAAGCTTCTTCTTCTAGAAGGATCTTCCTCTAGATTGTTATTTTTGATAGATAGATTCAGTATAAATAAGAGTAGAGGGTATGAGAAGTTTTGTCTTGGATATTATTGTAATAGATATCTCCTATGCTAGAGGTTTCCCTCTCGAAGAGGCAAGTGAACATTGCTATCATTAATCAAAGTTTCTCTTTCTCGTGTTATTCTAGTATTATTCTAGTATTGTTTTGGTTATATCATTGTTGTTCTGCCATTTTTAGCTAAAATATTTATGTTCTGCATACTAGTTTATATCTGGAATACTACAACAACAACTATGAAACAACCTTTGGGAATTTATCCCCTCTTATCATGAGAGAATGGTACACAAACCATAGTTGAAGTGTAGTACACTATGAGAGGATCCAAAACGAAAAGTGTTAAGTATGATGGGGAAGGGAACGATACCATTGGGAGGGCCCCCTAGTTCTACCCCTTTTCCCTGGGCAATGACAACACGAGACTAGGGAACTAATTTGGATTTATGATAGAAACAAAATGAACAACAAACTGAATAAAATAACACAAAGATACAGATAACAACAACATATATCCAATGAACATTAACTTCTATTGAATAAATAAAATAGGTTGAAACTATAAAACTACAGAAATGAAAACAAATTGCTCGAATGGTGGTAGCTATCTATAATAAGATATGTGGTTTCTAGGTGCATACCTGTGTGTCCACTATATGATCAACGGATGCATGTTCCATGCATTCAGAGTTGAGCTCTGTTGGTGTCAACTTTTGTGCGATCTCTGAGGTGTCCAATAATGGTGGAAAATATGGTCAGAGTAGGTCCACATTGAACAGTGGGTGCAAGCCAAGGAAGGGGGGACTGTTGAGCTCAAAGACATCGTCACCCACAACCTTGATGATATTGTAATGCCCATAGAAAAGTGGACAAATATTCTGATGGGGCCCTGTAAGGCGTTCTTTATGCAAATGTAACTAGACCTTATCTCCCAATTAAAACTTGTGTGGTACCTAGTGTTGATCATGGCACTACTTCTACTTAGCATTAGATTTTGGTGGACGTTTTGAACCCACTCAATGAATATGGTGGATTTTTAGGCTTCAGACTAAACATGGTAATAATATTTTTGTGTGGTTGCAAGAGGTAGTTCAACATCAATGGGACCCAAGGGTTGGAATCCTAGTCCCACCTAAAAGGGTATATGGTCGATGGAGCTATGGAGATCCCTATTCTAGTTGTGTTTAACATAGGTAAGAATCTCATCCCATGTACATGGATGCTTAGATTTATACATGCACAGGATGTGCACAATCATTCGATTGATGACCTATGCTTGCATATTCCTTTAAGGGTGGAAGAAAGTGGATTTAATGAACTTGGTGTCTAATAGTGACCAAATACTGAACCAAAATGTGCTAAGGAACCTCCTGTCTTGATCTAAGATGATGGTATGTGGTATCCCAAAATCAATCCACACTCATTCGAAGAAGATATTGGAAATTTCTACTGTTGTAATGCTCTTCTTCCAGGCTGTGAGAATGACCATCTTCAAAAAATGATCAACCACCACAAATACACAATCATTTCCTTTCTGGGTAGATGGAAGTCTAGACATGTAATCCATGGATATGGATTCCCAAGGCCTCTTAGGAGTACAAAGAGGGGTGTATAAGCCTTGCTTCTTGATGGTTGGATTGGAAATGGAACAGGTAGTGAAAGATCTGATATACTTGCTAATGCCCCATCGATGTTTTGGCCAATAAAAATGTTTCTGTAGAATGACCACCATTTTCTCGAGGAAAAAATTTCCTTCCATCTGAATGTAGTGATTCTCCCAATTCAAATTTTCATGCTCTCTTGCACGAACATGTAGATGCACCATATGGCATAATAGTCAATCCTAAATGTGAAAATTAGTGACATTCACGCATGTACCCAAGAGCTGATAGGTGGTGGAGAAGTTAGGATCTCGTTGATAACGTTGGGGCCACTAAGATGCCTCATGCCCACAAGAATGGAGCACAATGGTGAGTGCATCCATGGGAGTTCGACTGAGGAACTAAGCGAAATGATTTTTGCTTCATGTCTTATACTTGATGTTGATATGGAATTTTTGAAAGCATGTGGACCAATTTTGATGGAGGTCGTTCTGCAACTTCCCTTTTGTCTATATGAACTATAGAGGCTTGTGGTCAATCTGGATGATTGTCTCCTTTCCAACAATGTAATGTTTCTATTGATGGAAGGATTTCACAATTGAATACATTTCCTTGTCATAGGTCGGGTATTTTTGGACGATATCTGAGAGTTTCTCACTATGGTGGGATACTAGATGACCATGATAAGTAAGAAATACACCTACAACATAGTCAAATGCATCAGTCTCAATCAAGAATGGTTTTTGCAGATCAAGTAAGGAGAGTACTGGAGATGAGCACAAGTGATGCTTCAGATCATCAAATGCTTGTTGTTGTGCCTTGCCTTATGCAAAATTTTCCCTTCCACTACCCTTGGTCACTTGGATGAGGGCCCATTCAATATGGGAGAATCCCAACATGAACCGTCGGTATAAGTTGGCAAGTCCCAAGAGGCTTTGAAGCTCGGTTAGTGTGGTCGGGGCTAGCCAATCACGAATGACTTCGATCTTAATTGGGTCCACATGTACCCCATGCTCATCAATAATGTATCCCAAGTATTGGACCATGTTCATGCTGAAGGATCATTGTTCCAAGTTGGCATATATCTTGTGTTGTCGTAGAGTGCACAAAACTTGTTGAATATGTTGCATGTGCTCCTCCCAAGTTCTGTTGAAGATGAGGATTTCATCCAGATATACCACCACAAAAGAGTTGGTGAAGGGCCTGAATACATCATCCATCAATCTCATGAAAGTGGCTAGTGCATTTGTTAAGCCAAATGACATGACCAACCATTGGAAGAGACCTTCTTTAGATTTGAAAGTTGTATTCCATAGATCAATCAGTTCGATGGGAACCTGATGGTAGCTAGAATTTGGATCTAATATATAGCTTCCCTTCATAGCAGGAAGACTAATAACATGTTGTAATATCCTTAATCCAACACCTAGGTATCTTGTTATCTAGTGATTTCCTTACTGCAAATCAAATTAACAACTCACAAAAAAAATACACAGCCGAAATATTCAACTCAATAAATCTAGTGGAAGAAAAAACTAGAAACCAAATAGTGCACACATAAACCCCAATATTTTTAGGTTGATAAACCTCAAAAAATCTCAGAGGGAAAACCAATGCTGAGAATGATTTTATTATGCTAAAATTAGGGCTCCCATAATAAGAAGAATTGACCATTGAGAGAAAGACAACTGCAGACAAACCTGGAAAAGTATGATCAATTGTACTACCCAAATATGCATGCCTTTCGATATGTATGTGCATGCGCTTAAGCGCACCTGTATGTATGTGCCTATCTCCACTATCTCTCGTGTACACGTACAAAAATCCTATATGGAAAACTCTATACAATGCAATTCTTCCATGTAGATTCTCTTGATTAAAACCCACTTGCAACAACCTCTGTTACCTCTTCTCAATGATTTGATCTCTAGATATAAGTGCTTCTCCACCTATTCGAGATCTTATTGTATCATATTCCTTCAATATATAACCCTCTCTATGTCACATCTCTTAACACAAGTATCAAGTGTCTTCCTCCTTCACCCTATCCTTGCTTTTAAAATATTGAGTTATAATCTATTTATAATCTCCAAAGTGATTGATAGTTGATATTACTTCTCACATTAATTTAGATTAATGATAAGATTACATGCTAACTACTTTTAACATTTTCCTTAAATAAATCAATTAATTAAATAATTAATTAATAATAGCAATTTACTTTAATAATTCCTTTCATTAAAGTAAGTTCGACAGTAGAAGTCTCTGGACGAATTTTACATGCTAGACACCAAGCCCATACGAAAATACCTATCCAATACTACATGCATCAACGTCCATTTGGTTGCAGTCACAAGCAATCTTGGACTAGAAGGAGTGTCATATCTCTTAGTGCACTATCAAGGAAGTGTTAGTTTAGTGGAAGGATATGACTCCAAACGATGCCACCTTGGAGCCGACTACCATTCTCCAACACTTTCCTCATATGGGTAGGGCATGCTATGGACATAAACTTCATAACCCCTCACCTAGGTAAAATAATATATTTCTCATGTAATAAAGGTTGAAATTAGTTAATAAGGCCTATTTAATAATGTGACCAAGTCTAATTTAAGAAGACTTAATAGAAGCATTCACTTCTAGAAATATCTTCCTCTGGAATGTTCTTTAGAAGATATAATTAATTTTAATTAGGAGTAGAAGGTATGAGATGGTTTTGTCTTGAGAAATCATTCTAATAGAGGTCTACTATACTAGAGGTTTACCCCTCAAAGAGTCAACTGAGCTTCAATTTCTATCAATAAAGGTATCATTTTTGGTGTTGTGATTATCTATATTATGTTGTTTCGCTCGTATTTGCTGCAATATTTTTGGTTCTTTTTATCATAATATATTTGGTACCTTACAAATTTTTAGACAAATATCGCCTTGTGAGAGGAAGAAGAACTTATATTCCTCTCTTAGGATTACAACAAACAAGATTCCCTGTAATAAATAACAATTTCACCATAAACATTAATAGCATGAAAATAAATTGTAGAAATACACTTCATCCAAGAAACCTAGAGAATGTAACCCTAATTGTAGAAATATCCAACCAAAATGAGAAAATCCATCGATAAGAGACCATTCCAATCCAAGTGCATGAGAGAGAGAGATACATAGAGAGAGATCTATTAACCCTTATAGGTAGAAAAATTTGATGTGTCACCCACAAATGTGAGTGAATCATGATCATAAGATAAAAACTAGGGGTTATCATTTTTAAGTGAGGCTACCCTAACACAATTATCCACATAAAAATGTCAACAACAAATTAGAAGTGAGTTCGACCACTCATTTAATCTTCAAAATGTGTAATAAACACAAAATACATCAATATATCCCACATGCGTGAGATTCAAGGCCAAGTAGGGTGACATCAAGCCTCCAAAGGATAAGGTAGAGAATCGAAAGGCCACATGGAATCCTCTAAGGTGAAGCAACATCAAGTGAGGTGTCTCCTCACCCAAGGTAATTCCAAATCATATTTGGTACCCATCCATCCATCAAACCCTAAGAATGTCAAACCCTAGAAGATGGCGTCAAGGTGAAGAGGGTGACATCAAAGGCCTCAAGGCATTGTGCCCAAGGAGATGAGGAGTGCATCTCATCCATGAATTATTTCTGAGCCACTGCTACTACATCTTCCTCAATATTGTGGGACAATAGGCCTTGGGGTACTCTACCTATCCTGTGGGGCTTGTAACCCATATATATGCCATCATGAGTGAATTTGTTGATACCAAGCCCATTTTTCCATCGTTCAGGTTTATGAGTATGTGAGAGCCATTTTTTGAAGATGGTGAGTTACTATATGACCCACTACTCTCCATCACATGTGCCATGCTCCTACAAATAAAGGTACAACATCATGGGTACAAGCCCCAGGATGTCCCTCAAGAACCATGTCAGGGCCATCCATAGAAATGAAAGCATAAAACAAGGTTATACAAAAATCACAAGAAACATTAGTCCTTAAAGCATGAAAAGTAATAGGTAACTTAAGACATAATCCATGTAAGATGATTCACTTTAGTATTGATTTCAGTCATCACACCAACCTTGGACCCCATGTGAGTTGAAAAGTTTAAGTATGAGAGGGCGTTCACCCAACCCTATTACATGTGCCACCTACATAGGAAATAAATTAACCCAGATGGAGGGATAGCTCTTGAGAGTGATGAGGGAAAATTAAAACCCATCAAGAGTAAGTGTAAAAGTGATATGGTTTAAGGGCTTACTTCATGGCTTATGGTGTCGTTGAATCCATTTCTTTGAGCTCCTTTGTAGAGGGTGCTCTTTCTCTCGAGTTACTGCATATTTATGTTAGGATATTTAGACACTTAGGAGTTAGTTAAGATCTACTTGGTATAATGTGCCTTTAGTTAAAAGTGTGTTTCTTAGTGTGTTTCTTTAGTATGCATTAGTATGCATTTGTAGTTAGGAAATTTGATGGTCACGATATCTTCCAGACATAGAGTGATCTGATGGTTCATATTATTCTCGATATTAATGACCATTGATTCGTGGCTTAACACCTGATTTCTCCATGATCTATATTTGAATCACATGGAAGGTCATTTTTCGATGATCAATTGTGAGAAACTCTCTTGTAAAATATCTTTGTAATCTTTTTATTTTACATTAATAAACTGCTCCAAGTGGCCATGTTGGTTGGGGCCGTGGATGTTTCCCCGTAGGGGTTCTACCCCATCAAAACATTAGTGTGTTGATATTTGATTTGTCTGTGTGACTGGTTACTCAAGGTGTTTTTCCTCTATTGGAATACATGTTTTGTCAAACATGTTATCAGTGCATGTTTGAAGACCCGCTCCTGTTGTAGATCGAGATCGTGAAGCCGAGTTGTCCCATCTTCGTTTTCTATCATTTTCATAAATTTTTGGGTTGATAATATTGTTCCATTTTATCTGGATTGCTAATTTAAGTTAGGAACACTTTTAGTTTCACTCCAAAAGGTTTCTATTTTCCCAAGATACGACCATTTCAGTGAGATATGGAGGTATAAAGCTTGAATACAGATTTTTAAAATTTTTGTAGAGTATTATCTTGGTTTTATATTATTTGTTTCCAGGTTGCTACTCTTTCATATCTATGTATTGTATTTTCCCCTTGCCCTATGTGATCTCAACAAATCAAAAACATATAGGAAAAGCTGCATCTTTTGGGTAAGCAAACTGGGATCTCACCATTGTTGTCATAGAGAAGCAAAAAAAAATTCTTGTGTGAAAAAAGGTTTTTTTTTGCATGATCTCCAAGGTCATCTTCAACAAAAAAACAACAAAAATCCTCTTTCTAAATAGTACAATATGTTTTCCTAGACCATTTGGCTAAGAGTTTCCTTATTAAGTAAAAGGTCTTGAGTTCAAGTCTCTCTTTTTGTTACATTTTTTGAATAAGTTCATGCTCAAATTGTAAAGTGTATTTCACTTCAAGTATAAAAGTGAATCACTATCAGTAGCTTTAATATTTTATTTTAGAGTTATTTATTTTTCATGCAACTTTTCTTTTATAAAGTAACTTCATTGTAAAAGTGATCCCCACTTCTCTTTAAAAAAGTGTGTCACTTCATAAAGAAACTTTTCCCAAGGACCCACTGATGTTGATAAGAAAGTCAAATGGGATAATAGGAGTGACGAATCACGTGGACTAATCAGAATGTCCATCCCTCATGATTTAAGGTTCCACCTTAAAGAAATTGATGACCCTGATGATTCTTGGGAAAAGATTGAAGCTGTGTTTCGTAAACTCAATATTATTTTAATACAACAGTTAGAAAATCAAGTGCTAAGCTTAAGTCCAAATGATTTTTCTTGCCTTGGAGACTATCTATATAAGTTTAAAACAATCATAATTTTATGTGAAGAATGTGAGATAAAAATGGAGGAAGAGCATTGCATCTATCTTATTCTTTCTAAGATAGGTAGTGCATATTATGTGTTTATATCTAGCTTTTATGCCATCAAAGTGGCTCTAGGCAGATCTTATCAAAAACTAACTCTTGAGTCCTTTTGTGCTTCTTTGATTAGAAAGGAAGATAATCTTGTACAACTTGGAGTGATCAACACTACAAGTACCTCCAACAAATCCTTAGTTTCCCAGCAGAAAGATAAACCCAAGTATCCTAAGAAGCAACATCCTCGCTACAAAAACAAGCAACATAATGGTCCCAAACCCACTCAGACAAATTCATCTCCTAATGGAGACAAAGGAGAAAAGTATAAAAATAAGAAGATTGACATACATGACAAATTTTGTGATAAATATGGTCATGATGAGTCTAAATTTTTCTATAAGATGGCATCTTTAGAAGCAGATATGAAGAAGCACAACATCTGTATTGATTCTACTTCTTCTTCGTCTTCTCATGGACATGCACTTTTTGCTTCTGGTTTCTCCTTCAATACAAATTCTACTTCTTCTCTTGATGATTGGCTTATTGATTCTAGAGCATCTTATCATATGGCTAAGTATAAAGACATATTTTCTGTTGTAAATGAATGTAACACCAAGAAAATATTTGTTGGTGATGATAGATATCTTAGTGTTGTAGGATCTGGAACAATTCAAGTAGATAATGGTTATTTTAATGATGTATTATGTGTTCCAAGTCTTTATTGTAACCTTCTATCAATATATCAAATCACTCATTCAGGTGAAGGTAAAATCGTAGAGTTTTCACCTCACCAAGTTGTAATCAAGGATCTAAAATATCCTAAGCATGTTCTTGCAACTTGAATTATTGATGACATTACCAGGTTGTACAAGTGTGACAATGTTGGGTCATCATATTTTTCATCAATCTTTGTTGCTCATAGCGATGACTTGAACAAACTTTGGCATGAGTGGTTTGCTCATCTAAGCTATCTCTCATTGCAACAACTACGCAATCAATAGATGGTGACTGCTCTTCCTCATGTTTCATGCAGAGATGGTTTTTGTGCTGGTTTTGTTCTCGAAAAACATCATCGAGACAATTTTGAAAAACATGCCTCTTGGAACGCCTCGGGCCCTTTGCAACTTGTTCACAGTGATTTGTGTGGTCCAATTTCTTCTCCTTATTTTTCTAGGTGCAAGTGTTTTCTAAATTTCATTGATGATTTTTCCAGATGTACTTACATTTACTTCTTAAAACTTAAGAGTGAAGTTTTTGACAAGTTTTTGGCCTACAAGGCCCTTGTAGAAAAGTAATCTAGACATCAAATTCGAAAGTTAAGAACAGATAATGGAGACGAATATGTGAACAATAATTTTACAAGTTACTGCACTACACATGGCATCTAAATGCAACACATTGTTCCATATACACCACAACAAAATGGTGTTGTTGACAGAAAGAAAGGCACATTAAAATAAATGTCTAATTGTATGATCCAATCTAAGGGATTAAGTATAAAGTATTGGGTGGAAGCAATTGACTGTGAAAATTACATAGTAAATCACACTCCCACAAAGGCTCTTAAAAATATAACAACTAAAAAATCTTGGACTAAAATTAAACCAGATGTAAGTCACTTCCGTGTATTTAGCAGTACAACATGGGCTCAAATTCCTGGTGAGAAAAGGAAAGCATTGCATCCTAAAAGTGAGAAGTGTATATTTGTTGGTTATTCTGAAGATGTCAAAGTTTATAGACTTCTTCAACCACATTGTAATGAAATTATTATTAGAAGAGATGTTAAATTTGATAAAAGTCACTTGGTATGCGAGCCTAATTCGACGAGTGTGCCTTCTTCAACCTACGAGCTATCTTCGGCGTTTGTGAATTCTTCTATTCCTATTCTGGTTTCTTCTTCAGATGATGACAGTGAGGATGAAAATCCACCTTTTCCTGCTCACCTTCCTCTATATGAGCCCTTTTAACCTGAAACAAAACCAATTCCATTGCTTCCTAGATGGGTCCATTCAATAGGAGAAGAAGCTAGTGGTATTGTCGGTGATCCTTCTGATCAATGTCAAACATGTTCACAGTTCCAATGAGCCTCTTCTCTTTTGGCTCAAGTTTCAGAGACTCATGATCTTGAGAAATTTGCAAAATATTCAGGTCATCCATATTTGGATACAACAATGAATGAAGAATATTGTTCTTTAATGGAAAACGATACTTGGGATCTTGTACCTCTTCCAAAAGGAAGAAAACTTGTCAGATGTAAATGGATCTATAGAAATAAGTATGCATCATATATAAGTGTTGGAAGACACAAATCTCGGTTAGTTGCCAAAGGATTTTCCCAAGTTGAAGGAATTGAATATAATGAAACCTTTTCCCTTGTAGAAAAAATGAATTCCATCTGCCTTTTTGTTTCCCTTGCTTCCTTAGATAAATCGGAGGTCCATCAGATGGATGTTAAATTCGCCTTCTTGCACAAAGATTTGCAAGAAGAAATATACATGGAAATACCTCCTGGCTATGTCCATAATGACTCTAGCCTTGTTTGTCACCTTAAAAATTCTCGTTATGGTCTTAAGCAAGCTCCTCGAGCTTGGTATGACAAAATGAACAACTTTCTTATTGACACTGAATTCTCTAGATGCCATTCTGATCTTAATGTCTATATGAATAACATAGGAGGTCATATCATAATTTATTTCCTGTATGTTGATGACCTTATCCTTACTGGTAGTGACTTGAAACTTTTAAAACATGTGAAAACCAACCTTAAAAAGAAATTTCAAATGATAGACTTAGGTTTTTCTCACTATTTCCTTGGCCTCCAAGTTTTGCAAACCAATGAAGGAATTTTTCTTTCCGAGTCTAAGTATGCTTGTGACCTTCTTTGTTTCTTTCAAATGGACTATTGTAAACCATACCCTTCTCCATTCCAGTATGGAGTCAAGCTTATTTCCACCTATACTTCTCTTGAATTGATGCCACCCTGTACCGTTAGTTAATTAGTAGCCTCTTATACTTGTCTCATACCCATCCTGATCTTTCCTTCGTTGATGGTCTTGTTTCTTGGTATATGTAAACACCCCATGAAAGCCATTGGAAAGAAACTAAAAGGATACTTCTTTATGTCTGTGGTACAATTCAATTCGGGATACATTACAGTTCAGGGGGGAATCCTTTATTGGTTGGTTTCACTGATGCAAATTGGGCCGATTACCCTAATGATCAGAAGTCTACTGCAGGTCATTAAGGGGGGATAGGCTCTAATGCCTCCTTCCTTCTATTGTGTCACTATTGTAAATCCTTCAATCCTATCCCAAGTTTTTCTTAAGAGGGGATGTTAGGATATTTATACACTTAGGAGTTAGTTCATATCTACTTGGTATAATGTGTCGTTAGGTAAAAATGTGTTTCTTTAGTATGCATTAGTATGCATTTGTAGTTAGGAAATCCGACGGTCACGATATGTTCCCGACATAGAGTGATCTGACGGTTCATATTATCCTCGATATTAATAACCATTGATCCATGGATTAACACCTAATTGGTCCATGATCTCTATTTAAATAGCATGGAGGGTCATTTTCCAATGATATATTGTGAGAAACTCTCTTGTAAAATCTCTCTGTAATATTTTTCTTTTGCATTAATAAACTGCTCCAAGTGGTCATGTTTGTTGGGGCTATGGATGTTTCCCCGTAGGGGTTTTATCACGTCAAAAAATTAGCGTGTTTATCTTTGATCTGGTTGTGTGACTGTTTACTGAAGGTGTTTGTCCTCTGTTGGAATACCTATGTTGTCGAAAAATTTACATGTTATTTTTCCCAAACCCCTTTATCCTTCGTCTTTCCAATCCCTTTATCATATTTGCAAGTCCCCTTTGTTGTGTTGGTTTTGTCACATGGGTGATAAAAAACACAACACTTGCATGCTTAGTCAAGTCAGCTAAACAAGACATAGGTTTGTGATTTGATTAAATAACCAAATACACATGAAACAAGGAAATAAAAACTAAAAACAACTAAGAAATAAATGTTAGAGAAGCTTGCAAGAACTAGAACCATGAAAAACAAAAAATGACCAATATATAGCTATCAATGGATCAATATATTGATAGGTTAGACACCATAGAGAAATGGAAGGACTTATTAATCCCCTCTTCCTCCTTGGGAGGGATCCTGAGTTCCCTAATAGATATCTCTTCTCTTCATGCAATGGCAAGTGACAATGATGAAGAAATACAATGGCAATTCCCTCAAGAGGTGAGTGGAATGGTCCTTTCTATAGTGCTTGAATGATTCAAAGAGAAAAGAGGATTCTCAAAGAATAATTCTTCCAGCATAACAATACCTTGAAGTTATTATTTTTCTAGCACACCCATGGAACATATTTCTAGTGTCCATTCATGGAAATATACAACTGGTTCATAGTGTGAACAAGGGGAATTTTAGGCCAGTTCATAACCTTTGGCCAGCCTCCAAGCTAGATTTCTCTCACATCTGAGTGTCAAAACGCATTGCGGGTCGAACTAGAAGTGGTTGAGAGGCCGACCAAATACATAAATGTATCGTTCATGAGGATTGGGTGGATTTTCTCGTAGAAAGTTGTGCATGTTGCACACGATGCGTGTTGAGGGATGTGTTAGCCTATGCATTCTGCACACTCTGCACATGCTCCCTTTGCTAAATTTGTGCACTTCAATTTTTGGACCAAGTGTACATTTTTTTTTCCTTTTGATGGGTTTTGGTGTTGTGGGTGTACTAAATTATGTTGGCATTGATGTCTTTCTTGAACCATTGTGTGCAATGTTGCACCTGATTTTTCAGTGATAATAGATGACTCGTGATGTGTGAGGTTAGGAGCATACGTATAGCCAAAATACATCAATGTATCTTTTGCTGAGACTACCATTATAAGGAAGAGTCAGGAGAGGAACAACAAGAGTGATCCCTCAGAGGGAGAGGGAAAATTATGGGACCTAAACCTTTCTCTAGGAAAAAATAAAATCTGTGTACAAACGAGGCGGGCATGCCCCATGCTCATGTCATGAAACCAAAATGTCTAACTGTAACTGAAGAGGAATGATGATGTAGATAACCGCAGTGCCCTCAGGGGAAATTGATAATGGAATATGACAATTCTGAATGGTGAACGGGCTCTGAAGTGAGTAAAGGATGACTATAAGAAGTGTTGATGACTCGTAGGCATTGATGGCCTAACAAATTCATAGGTCTTTGGATGGTATGAAAACTGCAATGGTCACATAGTAAGACCCATTGTAACATGAAAGCTTGTTGAAGTCAAATGTTATGGGGGTCAATAGAATCAGAAATAAATGATGATTCTCTTTGTGTCGTTCGAGACTCCTCATTGAAAAGGTAATGAGAGTCAAGATACTATTTCCCTTCTGGAAACTATGATGATGTCAATAGAAAGGGAAACACGACACCAATAATCAAAGGGATTCTTGAAATCCACTGAGTAATAGATGATATCAGGTACTGATGAGGAATCATGGATGAAATCAAGATTCTATGGGACTTAATACTTCCCTTGGTTGGGGTATTTGAAGGATGACTGGAAACAACTATAAAATTGAATCTAGTGTTAGGGGGATGACTAGATATGGGGTTAAATTGTGTCAGAGGCTAACAAAGTGGGAAAAATCAGAGACTATGGGTACATGGACTTGGGATAATTGGGGTTTGTTAACAATGTATGTATGAAAAAAGGGTGGATGCCCCAAAAAAGGGAGACATGGGTTGATTTGTCGGGTAAAATAAGGTCGATGAGGATCATGACTAAAAATATATGTGTATGCTAGAAACAAGGGCGTTATATAATTACCAAAGAAATAAAGAATAATTGGGGTTGAGTATACAGATACAAAAATAGGTGCCCCAGTGAAAGATGGCTTGGCCTATTTAGAGCACACGTTTGTGAAAGATAACTAGTGGTGGGTGGGTTTTTGTATTAGGTAAGTGAATGGAACAAACTATGAAAATGGGAAAACTGATGGTGGATGAGATGGAGGGCTAATGGAATTATGGGGGCATAGTGAATAGAACCAAGTGTAGGATGATATGATTTGGGAGTCCATTGGGAAGCTTAGCAATATGATGAAAATAAGTATAGGGTTCAGTCTCGAAAGTGAAAAACACTATCGAGACTCCCAATCCTAGGGGGTGAAATAAACATGAGTTTTGAGTTGATGAGGGGAACTATGAATTAGGACAACTCATGTAGGGGAGAGTGCTATCAGATGACAGTATCAAATGGTAGAAGAGGAAGAAATACTGCAGAGTTTAATGTAGGGATCCTAAAGGCAAATGTTAGAGGGTGTGATTGGGATATGCAATTGGTTTATAGAGGGAATAATTACATGCCAGTGTCAAGCATATACCTGAAGGGGTTGTAAATCTTGTTGAACAAGTACCTGCACACATGAAAACCAAATATCCAACATGAATAATATCTGATGATAAAGAACATATAACAACTATTTGATAAATCTGAAAGTGAGCATGCGTACCTAAATGTGGCGTGAAAAAAATTCTCCTCTGGGGCCAAGTGTAGATGATAACATGTGGAATGTGAATGTGTATATGGAGGGATGAGGATATCTTCACTGAGAACAGATCAAAAAATAGAGGTTCTGGGCTCTTGTTACATAGTGTGGAATTTGGGAAAAGGGGGCTATATATTGATGGTGGGCCCACAATTCCACCTCATTTGTACCTGTCACTATTATTGAGCTCATGAGAGAGCTATGAGGATATTTTGAGACTACGAGAACGTGGGGCTATCGATCCAGGAGCGACGATAGACAGGTTAGTGGCCCTATCATCCTGCACAATGTGAAATTGATAGATTGTGGGTAAAGGATGTACAAAGGTCCATACAAGGGGTTTTTAAGGGTAGGGGCCTAAAAGTGCATGGGAAAAGGGGGAATAACCATGCACGTGTGCACGGGTAAAACTCGATTTCCTGCACATTATGTGCAGGTTTTTCCTTGACATTCATGCACTGACGAGTGTGTGGCTGTGGTGAGGAAATGCACGCATAATGTGCGGTTTTCCTTGAGACAACCACACATGTGGACATTTGGGTTGGCCAGACAGGCATGCATGGGATGCGTTCCTGTATGAGTGACAATTGCACATATCTGCATGACTGTGAGAGAGATATTTGCACATAAGTGTGCAGTTATTTGAAGAACAATCATGCATTGATGCACAAGTGTATGGGGAAAACTCACGCATTGCGTGTAGACTTAGTGGTGTATTTTGTTGGATATATTTTTTTTTTTTATGGATGATGTGGTTGATCAAATGTTTATGGGTGGATACATGTGATATACATATTCTAGAGAATGATGTCGATCCACCCGGAAGAGTGGGACTAGGACTAGTTAAAAGAGGATGCGAGGGTGGAAACGGGCATATGTACACACTTGGAAGCCTACAAGTTGCTCAATTTTTTCAACTTCCCCCTTATACGGTCCTAAGAATACCTGCTCCAATTTCTTATTAGGATGTGGAGCATTGATATGCAATGCTTCATTGTGAGGGAGGAGTAATTGACATTCTCTACGATAGAGGATGTGTAACTTTTGACGGGGCACCAATTTCGTAGGAGGGAACTAGCCGTCCATCCCCATATGTCAGGGGAGGATCGGGTGGAGACCGGGGCAGATCAACACTGTTATGGGATGAACCCAATGTTGGGTTCAATTATCCATATTGAGGCCATTGATGACTTATTGATTGAGTGCATCACGACCATGGTGGTGAGGATATAAGAATCCTTGGGTACTCAACGGATCACTAGTGGTCAGCTGAGAGTGATATAGGAGGTTCTAGATGGGGACCTTTTTTCATGGGGTGTGATGATGCACACCAAGATGATGTCCCAGATTAACCAGTGTCATTATACTGACTCCAGTGACTTTGCATTTGGGTCTTTGTTAGTGGCCTAGTTTTTGGATAGGGTGCCTCTATGGCATTTGCGGATTCTTTTAGGGCCAACAGGGTGACGAGAGCCATGATTGATGTAGTGGGCACATGTATTAGACCGGCATGGATGAGGGGAAGGTGTCCATTACTTCACTTCCATGGTGGCTCGATTGTGGCACTAGATTTCATAGGTGATTCTGAGATATCCATATGAAGGTATGGACTTCCGACAGGATCCACACATGGTTCTACCTCCTGGGAAGGACTGGGAGTAGAGAGGTATGTGTTCTATCTGTTTTTGTGATTTTGGTAGATAAAATTTATTAGACATATATATGGATGCTGAAATTATATCTGGTGTTTTTTTGTAGATGTTGGACCTCGGGGATGAGAGGCAGAGGTTATTGGGGAGCTGACTTGATGGGAGCCATCTTGACTGGATCCTGTAGAGTCGAGGGCTAGTAGAGGCATCAACGAGATTTCATCGGTGAAGGACCGACTAGAGATCTATAGGGAGACGTCAGGGCCATGCTAGAGGATCTATGTCAACAGTTCGAGCGGGTCCTTCAAGGTGTTCCTGAGGGAATATGGGCCCACATCTAGGACAAGGAGGTCTTGAACCAGTGTGTGGGGGTACCAAGAGAGTGGAGGACATTGATTCGTAGAGGAATAGTGGTGGGGGCAGAAATGACTAGTCGACTGCCTCTTGCAGATGGAGGGTGCCCAGCACATGGGGCACCTCTGACTAACATAGGACCTGGGGGGGGAGCTCTGGGGCACCTTGAGTGATGATTTTTGTATGTACGGGTTTGGGAGCCTGATTTTTGTATAGGGTATTTGATACACATTTTGTACTCATAGGGATGAGGGGACTCATGAGCCTACATGCATTTGTATATTTATTTTTGTAAAACATTTATGACCTTGATATATATATGATGGATACATTGATCATGTATGTCTTTATGTTTTGTGTTTTATGAGGTATGATGTATATTTTATGTGTTGACAAATGTATGATGATGTGTATATGATGTTGTTTAATGTGATGAATTCCAATCTAATACTAGGTTAGCCATGTGATATGTTACTTGATTGACATCTCTTGGAATATGTGTAAATGTGATGGAATCAAAGTTGTGAGATAGGAGTCTAACTTGCATATATTTACGAAAGAGGCAAGGATCATGAACATGATACATGTTGTTGAGTTGTAGGACAACAAGCTTAGAATATAATAGAATGCTAAGGTGATGAATAGGTGGTGACTAGACTCAGCAAGGAGACCAATGATAGCGTCATATTCAGCTTGGTTGTTCTTGGTCAGGACTAAACATATGCCACTAGAGAGGAGTAGGATATGTGAGGGGGTATAGATATACCAAGTGGCCAAAGCGAGATTTCGGGTCCAACACCTGGCATTGTCATCATAACTGATGTGATAGGTTGATGGATGATGCATATGTCAATAACATGGGTGAGAGATCAAACACTAGGAGTGTTGGCAGCAAAGAAGACTAAAAAGCCTACAAATTTGTACAAAGAGAAACCTAAGGTAGGGGGATATGCTTAGGAGTAAAAAATCTTTAAGTACAACCCATTGACAAGTTCTTTAAGAGGGTAGCCTTCTATAGATGCTAAGATGTAGGCGACTTTAGTGAGGCAATGTTGGATGATGAAGGGGCCATGCCATAATGACTCGAATTTCCCATGGCCTAGAGTGTCATGGGAAATATAATAGGCTAACACGATATCACCTTCATTGAATGAGAGAAGGTTGACATGGCAGTCAAAGGTGGCTTCAGACCATCTTTTAGCTGCCTCATTATGTTGTAATGAAGATAAACAGTCTTCATCAAGTGACTGTAAGGTCAGTAGGAGTTGCTCCATTGGAGCAGTGTCAGGTAAGAGATCTATGGTAGTGCGTAAGGTGGGTATTTTTCACTCGATAGGGAGGGTGGCTTCAATCCCATGGATGAGGTAGAACAGTGTAAAACCAGTGGCAGTTTGGACTTTTGTGTGATAATCCCCTGAGGAGGAAAACAACATATGATGCCAGTTGGTATTATGTTTGTTGATGGTACATTGTAGCATGGTTTCGACGACTTTATTGACAACCTCGACCTACCCGTTGAACTGAGGGTAGTATGGGGAGGAAAAACCATGGGTGAAGCCTAATTTTGAGGAGAGTTTTGCAAAGATCTCATTCTCAAAATGTTTACCATGATCTAAAACTAACTGTTGTGGGACTCTGAACTGGGTAATGACATGGTTGAAGAAACATTGTGCTATTGTGTCAGTAGTGTTGTTTAATGCGGGCATGGATTCGACCCATTTGGTAAAATAATCCACTTCCATGAAAATGTACTTGCATCCATTACTAGATGGAGGATGGAAATTCATGAAGTCTATGCCTCATTTACATATGGTGTTGGTTGTGATGACTGGGTGTAGAAGAGATGGTGGAGCTCATGCTTTGTTTGCATAAAGCTAGCATTTTTCGCATCGCTTGACAACGTGGATGAAATCATGAAACAAAGTGGGACAAAAGCACCCTGATCGAATGATTTTTTGGGTGGTAGACATACCTGAGAGGTGGCCAACACAAGTGTTGTTGTGGAAATAATTAAAGACTATGCTGGCTTCGTTGATGGTAAGACATTGTTGAAGGATGGTATCAACCCCGCGTCAATAGAGAATGTCTCGGATGAGGAGGTATCGAGGGGCATGGTTGATAACTTGTCAACGATCATCTATAGAGATATGAGACCCAAACTTATGTGTACAAAGGTAGACGAGGAGGTCACCATACCAGGAGTCATCAGAGGGGATGACGAAGAGGTATTCATAGCGGAAATCCTCATTGATGGGGGAAGCTTTGGCATCCAAGGGAAAATCCGTAATGAGTTCGACTAGGATAGGAAATTTCTTTCTTTTCGGAGTAGAGAACTATAGATCGTATTCCTGGAGGGTAATGACCCATCAGGCCAATTTGCAATTAAATTATCGACGACTAAAAAAGTACTATGTAGGGTTGCAATCTATTACGACCTTGGTAGTTCGGAGAAAAATGTAATGTCACAGTTTTTGGACTGCGAGGACGACTGCTAAAGTCAGTTTCTCATCATGATTATATTTCAAGGCTGTCCATGAAAGGTTTTTACTAATCTAGTAAATAACAAGTTCACACCCATCATCCCCTGATTGGATGAGGACTCCTAGAACTGAGATAGTTGAGGATGATAAGTACAGGATGTAATCACGATCATAGTTTAGAGGACTAATCAAAGGGGAATTGGATAGGGTGGATTTTAAATCATCAAATGTTTTTTGAGCATGTTTGTCCCATCAAAATAGGATATCATGTCATAGTAGGCAGAAAAAACCATGTTCACAAGTAGCATAGTCTGGGATAAAGCGACATACAAAGTTGGCTTTGCCTTATAAGCTCTGTAGTTGACGTAAATTAATATGTGGTGGAATTTTTGTAATAGCTTGGACCTTGAAGGGGTCCACCATGATGTCGTGTTGGAAGAAAATGAACCCAAGGAGGCATCCGACTGTGACAAAAAATATGCACTTGAGGGGGTTCAAGCGGATATTATACTGGCAACATTGCTGGAAAACGATGTGTAAGTCGTATAAATGTTGGGTTTTCTTTTTGGATCAAGTAGTGAGGTCATCCAAATGAGAAAGGATGATGTGATCCAGATCATGAAAAACATAGGCCATGGCCTGTTGAAATGTACAACCGATGTTTTTGAGTCCAAAAGGCATGACGCGATAAGAAAAGGTACCCCAAATGGATGTAAAAGAAGTTTTGTACTGATCTGCTAGGTGGATTCGAATTTGATTATAGCCATAGAACTCATCCACAAAGGAAAGTACCTCATGGAAGACAAAATCATTGATTATTTGGTCGATGAAAGGGGTTGGGAAGTTTTCTTTGGGACAAGCATGTTTGAGATCACGAATGTTTATGTCGACACAAATAGTTCCATGTTTTTTATTAACAGGCATGGGGTTGGAGACCCACGAAGTGTACACAATGGGGTAAATGAAACCGACTATGCATAACTTGTCAATTTCAGCTTTGATATCCACATATTTGGATGGGTGGAGGGGGCATTGATTTTTAAGAACAGGGATGATATTCGACCAGGTGTCAATTCAATGTTCGATTATAGAAGGATCGAGGTTGGGCATCTTCGTATATGACAGGAAAAAATATCCTAGTATTCCTGAAAGAGAGCTTTGTAAGCAATGATTTCTTCAAGGGAGCATGCAAAACCAATGGTGATCTTTAATATGATGGTTGGTTTAATCAAAATGTCAATTTTGACGATGGGGGAGATGTTGGCCATGTTTCCTTCTTCAAAATAATCAGGGGCAGGGATATGGTTTTTGAACCAGTGAATATGCCCTAAAGGAATGAAATCCTTGGTTTTGATTGTGTACAGAGAGGCTTGGGTAGGAGCATGAAAGGCCTCTTGTGAGAGGAAAAGTGATTGATGATGGAGTGCATTTCATGGGAAATCAGGGGTGGTCAATTCCTCCAAGATATATTCGTCATAGTGGAAAATGAGAGAAGATAGGGGATCCTAGAAGATGGAAGGGGGTATCGTTAATGGGTAAGTGTTATTGTCCTTGGCTGATGAGGACATATAAGGGATATTTTCTCGATGGTGTGAAGGCTCACTTTTCATAAACCAAATGTCATGATCCTAGGGATGGTATCTCATTCGTGTGGAGCCTAACGAAGAGACATAATGAATGCCAATGATGTAAGCAGTAGTAGGGAGGGCCTATGGGGGCTCAAGCAGGGAGTTGTAGCATACTGGGGCTAATGTTTGGCAGAATTTAAGTAGATATAGGAAATGATGAGTGTGATGGTCATACTTTGAGAAGATGTTAGAAGATAAATTGGTCCATAACCCTTTCTTGCATGTGGTTGAGGACTCAATAGTAATAACAAAAGTACTTGGTGGAGTGGTAAGGAATGGGGTTGTTTTGGGGAGCTCAATAAGATTGCGTAACTCGGGAAGAGTAGGAAATATGTTGGTGGGGTGTCCTTATCTTTCACATAAGGCACAAGGAGGTTGAGCTCAGGGAGGTAGCAGAGCTATGGGCTTGTTCTTCCTTTGTCTACCCCTAGTGGTGGTGGTGTTTCCTCTATTTGGGTGTGAGGGTGGTGTGGTAGGAGCCTGTAATGGTATCTGCATCGGGAATCCCTCTATTTGAGGAGGAAGAGATGGTATAGGAACCATGGATGGTGGTTGGGGATACCATAAAAGGATGGAAAGAACCATGTTGGGAAGCATGAGAGTAGAATCTACCTGGAATTCTTGGACTCCAGGTGGGGGTAGAAGA
>ML786707.1:8234-20686 GCA_009831015.1 Picea engelmannii | reverse complement strand
ATTCTTCTTTCTTCTTCAAGTACAGTTTTCAAGGAAATGGTTTCTTCTCTTAGTTTCTCAAAGTCTTCTAATTGTTTCTTCAAGATTAGAACTGTCTTTTCACAACTAACCAATTCACTTCTTAGTTTTCTACGCGTGTCTTTGAGCTTGCTATTTTCAATCTCAACATGCTTCAATTTTTTAAGATGCTCATCTTCTTGTTGAATCATTTCCACTTCATGATTTTCTTCTTCTTCATTTTCATCTCTTTCAATCCTTGGATGAGGACATTCAAATTCAACATGTCCTACTCCTTCACAATTAAAGCAAAAGAACTAACCTCTATTTTCTTCTTTGAAATCTGAGATGTTGTAATCTTCTTTAACTTATTCTTCTTCTTCTGCTTCTTCCCTTGCATAAAGGTCTTGTAGCTTGTCCCAAAGCTCTTTTTTTGATGCACACGATCCCACCTTGGATTTCACTGAATCTGTCAATCCATCCAGGATGGTATCGATTGCCAGTTTGTTGTTTCTTTTTGCTTCTTTCTGAGATGCAGTCTGTGGTTTCTTCAAAGAATTATATCCTGAAGCAACTAAGAACCAAACATCTGCCCCAAGAGCTTTCAAGTAATTTTCCATTCTATTTTTCCAGTATTCAAAATTGCTTCCATCAAATGGTGGAATCCCATTTGGAATGTTGTCTTCCATTTCTACAAAGGATATTCCTTCCAGTGGTTAAATTGTAATGAATATAACCCGCTCTGATACCAATTGTTGATATTGAGAGGGGGGTGAATCAATATCAAGTACAATTTAAAACCTTTTTCAACTTATACTTAAACCATTCAACTATATCCAATGAGGAATAAAGAATAGTGTAAGAGTTACAAAAATACACCATAATACACGATGCACAATATATGAGAAATAATCAATAGTTTATTGTTTAAGGGAAGTAATGACTTCCAAAGGTAGCTACAACTTCCAAATGTAGAGGGAAGGATAAACCTCCAATAGGAAGATAAAATCCTCCAATATCAAGAGAGAGTTGACCTCTCCATCCTTACCCCTTCCTTCCACCTAAGAATATATGAGAGATAATAAAACTTTACATTCAATCATCACCATCAACCAATTATCACATAGAACCTGCTAATGCTTCCTGAGACTTCTTCAATTTTGCAATTCTTCAATTCTTGGAGTACTCTGATCCTGTATATAATATTACTCAATGTATTCTCTGAAACTCCTCCAATTTTCACTCCTTGAATCCTCCCCAAAAAGAGGTTATAGAAAGAATGGTAGACTTTATTCAATTTTGGTCTGTTCAGAAGAGCCACCTTGTACATCATGCCCCACGCTCAATATTTAAGATCCAATTTTGAAACTCACACACAAGAAACCAAAGTCTGTACTCTTTCCAATGGAAGTGGTACCACTACATTTGGATTCTGTATGAAAACGTTATGACTGTTTTACCTGGAACACCTATTTATTGAATAGCTTCAGGACTGGTCACAAACCCTATCTTCCATAGAGTGTATCTCCATAATTATAGAGAATCAAGAGCTAAAATTTTTACCAGAGGTACCTTGATATGCATTGTCAATACCATAGTGATTTCACCATCTAAATCTTTCTAGAAAACAAGTTATAGAAAAAATGGTAAGATTACCTGAAAATAACATACCCTAGAACACATCACCAAAAGACTTCATCCTCCCTTGAAATCTGGCCTTCTTTTCTTCTTATTACCTCTGAAATTCGACTTGTATCAAATGAATGTATAACGATGTTTATTTATACCATTTATGTCACTTCCTTTTAACATTAGGGCCAACCTGACACTTTCTTATTTTGTAATTATTTTCTTTAATTATTTTCATGGCCTACATGTACTTCCTTCTTCAATTTACTTTGTCATCTTCAAAAATTCATTTCTCCTCAACCATGAGGATCCATGTGATGTGAAACATACCACCAGAAATAGCATGATGTATACTATCCATTCATGGGTGTTGTATATGCATGTGCATTGTCCTTCATGTCCAAATACCTTTATCAATCTTGCGGTCCAAAATCCATGACTAGGGTTGACATCAATGACAACAAAAAATCTTCCAACAGAAATACAATGTCATTTCCCTCAATAGGTGAGTGGAATGGCCCTTGCTATAGTTCTTGAATGATTTAGAGAGAAAAGTGTATTGTCAAAGAAAAAATGATGCAGCATAACAATAACTTGAAGTTATTATTTTTCTAGCACACCCATGACACATATTTATAGTGTCCATTCATGACAATGTATAACTAGTTCATAGTGTGAACAACGGACCTTTTAGGGAACTTCCTAGCCCTTGACCAGTCTCAAAGCTAGATTTCGCTTAGATCTGGGTGTCAAATTGGGTTGGGGGTCGAACTAGAAGTGGTTTAGAGGCCAACAAGATTCATAAATGTGTCATTCATGAGGAGTGTGTGGATTTTCTCGTAGACAGTCACACATATTGCACACAGTGCACACTGAGGGATGTGTTATCCCGTGCATTCTTCACACTATTTGCATGCTCCCTTTTTCAAATTTTTGCACTTCAATTTTTGGACCAAGTGTATATTTTTTGTGCCTTTTGATGTATTTTGGTGTTGTAAGTGTACCAATTCCTGCTCACATTGATGTCTTTCTTCAACCATTGTGTGCAATGTGGCAGATGATTTTTCTGTGATAACACCCTTTATAAGGTTTCATGATTTAGCATTGTTATGTGGGACCGAGGCGGGAACTGAAAGAGTAGAGATCATGTCTTTACTAGATTCTATTAGTGATTATCTTTTATATTTCTTTCTTTCTTTAGAATTAGTTTCTAATTCTTTTAGCAGAAGCTATGAAACAACCTCTAGGCCTTTAAACCCTCTTCTCATGATATAATAGAGCATGACCAATAGTAAACGTTTAGTACCCTATGAGAGGATCCAGGATCGAAAGTATTAAGTATGGTGGGGAAGGGAAGGTTACCCTTGGGAAGGCCCTCTAGTTCTACCCATTTTCCCCAGGCAATGACAACACGAGACTAGGGCACAAAATATGACCACCAAGGTGAAATAAGACAATTGAAAAAACTTCCCAAACCAGTAACCTATTATCCAACTTTAACCAAAGATCCTCATCAATATTCCCAACAAATTATGCACAATACTTTTCATAAAATAATGACTACCATACCTCAAGGTGATGATGACTTACTATCTCCCATAATATGGGTTTCTTGAATGTGATGAGCCTTGGTTGAACTGTAGTTGTAAAGGTGAATGAGGGGGGTTGTTAGGCTTCCATATGTGTACATGTTGATCATCATCATGGTTGGGGATCAAGTTCTCCATTGTGTGTCATGAGACATGATCTCCTCTAGTTACCCGTATTCATGGGGGGATAACAGGGGCCAACAATGTTTTTGAAAGGTAGATAACCATTCCTCATGGCCTCTACTTTTGAGATAAGAATCAATCACTTTACTTATATCTCTAAGAATGAGTTGGAACTTTATAGAAACCATTGCATCATTGATCATGGAGGACTATTCTTCCAAGATGGAGTAAGAGGATTTTCCTTGCATGGTATGAAAATCCAAATTTCATTGGTAGCATTTGTTGAGGTAATGCTTCTCCCATTTTAATTTCGATTTACTTTGGAATTCCAAAAATTGTTTCCCTCCTTAAATCCATTCCACACTTTCTTCTCTCATTTTTTTTGGTCTTACTCAATCCCACCTTGGATTTTCATATATGATATGTACATCATGATGATGCTGGTCTTACTCAATCCCACCTTAGATTTTCATATTTGATATGTACATCATGATGGTATTGGTTATCACACAAACCTATACATTGGTGTATGCCTTTGACATGTTTGTTGCAAAATTGCAATGACCTTAAGGCTTAATCTTAATTAGGGTAGAAAGTCTATCTCGAGAGATAAACATTTGAAGAATTGGTTTTAGTTGAAGCCCAACCTTTTTCATGGGTTGGTTATGAGCTCCTTTTAGTGATAGATATGAGAATTCAAAACTTCTAAGAATTCATTCCTAAAAGAATAGATGAACACCATATTTTTCCTGAGTTTGATAGTGACGGGAATTCCAAAGTTCTAAATATCCATATCTTAAAAAACTAGAAAAAGCTTAGACAAAATTATGAAGGCTATAGAAATACAAATCAATAACAATAATAATAATAATATGTTTTTAAGGTCACGACCAAGCCACACCAAATTGGTGTATGAGACCCCCTTGTTTGTGGGACATGCAACAATATCTTTAATCATTTCAAACTTTAATTTAATTTAAAAAATAGTTATTAATAACTTCTCTTGAAAATTGTATCTTTGTTATAATAAAAATATAGTAGGATGAAAAACAAGTCCTAACATATTTAAGGTATCATAAAAGATATAGTATTAGTTTCTCATTTCATTTTTTTTTTTTTGTAAATTAAATGAGAATCCTTCTATTCAATCTAGTAGAAAGTACAAAGTGATACACTGATTTGCTAGTGGGAAAGACCCCCTAGAGAGAGAACTACTAAAAGAGAGCCACAATACAAGAAGAAATAATACAAGAAAGATAGAAAGGGCTGGATCATTGTGAAGGTCCCTTTCTTCATTTTTTCTTAGGAAGATCAATCCAGCCAGAGGAACTGATAGGCTCAACAACTTTCCCCACCAAAGACAGATTATTTGAGGAAAAGCCATAATCTTGAGCTACTGAAGCAGAGGGTGCTTATTTTTCGTTGTTCAAATTGTTTGATTCATGGGGACGCTTCTCAGTCCCTAGGGGCAGGGCTATGGCCATGATTGTGTCAATTGTTTCCTCCTTTTCGAGGGGTGGGTGCAAAGACTTAGTTGATGGAATTGGTATTAGGACTTCTGAAGCTTCAAGAGTTTGTGTGGAAGTCGAGGGCTGGTGTTTTGGGTCCACAGTTGGTTTTTGAGCAAATGCTGGAGGCTGTGAAGGCGTTATAGAAGGAAGAGGAGTTGGTGCATATTTGTGATGCTTCTCATTGTCAGAGGAAGGGTTTAGGTTGATTTTGTAAAAATTTGGGACTTTCCAGCCATTGGCTCTTTTTCATGCTCCAGGGATCAAGGAAGGGGTTGGGGATAAAGGACACATTTCCTGGAGGTACCCTATTTTCTAAGAAGAGCGACACCTAAAAGCATTGCTCTCATAATCGACCATCTGTGTGTACAAATATCCCTCAGTCCAGTCAATAAGGATCCTATCCAGAATCCCTTGACTAAGGTCAATTTCAACACATATGCGGGCGAAAGTGATGAAGAGTTTCGATATCCAATCTGTTTCTACCTTGATAAATCTACCCAACATATTTCGCATGGTAGATAAAAAACAAGGAGAATAAAAATGCAGGGGTAAAATGGGTAGTCTTACCCAGATTGGTGTAAGCATGGATATCATGGTCAGTGGATTGAATTCAAGGAACCATCTATGCATGGAAAGACGAGATCTTCCCCAGAACCAAGGACCTTTCTCTAGCACACGTTGGCATTCAGCTTCTGTGGAAAATTTGATGATGAAGAACCCTTTGAAGCAAAAGAACAACTCATGTTCTGATGCCCTAGTCTTATTAATCCATTCTCTTAGTGTAGGGGCTAGGGGCCAAAGTCCATTGAAGCACCAAATGAGGGCTTTTGGTTGGTAGATATAGGCATAGCCATAGATGTGGGGATATTCGACTTCTGCTATTGGGGGTTCTGCAGACTGCTCCACAATGAAGGCAGAGCCAAAAATCTCCTTTGCTCCTGAAGTTTCATCCTTGGATCCCGAAGGAGAAAATATCCATGCTTTCACAGCGTGCTTGTAAGAGATTGGATGATTGAAGGAAGGTTCTCCTCCACATAGACGAGAGGCAAGTGAAATGGTTGCATTTTTAATATTCCCATAGTCTTGTAGCATAGAGCCATCCGCCAGCTATCATCCTTCAAAGATTAGTCTTTGAAAACCAAGAGAAATACCTGTGGCTTGGAGAACTTGGGTTTTGAACTTATAAACGAAATATGAATATTGGGCTTACAAACAGAATGAAGATCCAATGATGGTCTTTACAAAAAGAGGGAAGCTTGCCTCAATCACAGAGCTAGCCTTGGCGGGGTAGTGAGAATGTAACCTCAAACTGGTATCCCCCTTAGCTCGGTTCTTGTTCGAATCCCCTAGGTGGAGAAGGTCCCTGAAGTCTCCTAAAGTGAAATGGCTCTCATGCTTTAGATCAAGACTGCGCCGGTGTCTAGGGTTTAGCACTTGCCACACCCTTAGACCCTTCTCAGCTTTTAAATGGGACCAAGTAGTTGGCTTCCACGTTAGGGTTTCCCCTAGCATTGTTGTTGTTGCTACTGTGCCAACCGCTAGGTTTCTCGATGAGATTATCTTTTTATTCCCTCCTGGGGGTGTTGGAAGCTCGACGGAGGCTTCTTCTCCAGGGTCTGGCTGTGTTTCCTTCTTGGTGTAATATTTAAACCTGTGAAGTAAAGCAATGCATATAGATTCTTAAGAAAAACATAATTTAATCAATGGCTCATTGTAAGGTAGCTAGAGAGGTAGTGGGGGGCCCCAGAGGGCCCATAGTGATAATAGTGGAGGTCATTCAATGTAAGGTGGACTAGGTCCACTATATTATTAAATAAGGCCCACTATAGTAGTTAGATATAATAAATGGGTAATTAGATATAATAAATGTAAGAGGACTTCTTAGAAGGTTCTACTTCTAGAAGATTCCTTCTCTAGAATGTTCTTAGGTGATGGTAGCACTATATAAAGGGGTTCAAGAAATGTAATGGGACATGAAGAGAAGTATTGTATTTGGAGCAGTATCTCAATAGGAGGATGCTCCCTCGAAGAGGCAAGTGAATAGGAGAGGATCCCTTCCATAATAGGATCCATTGTATAATGTTGCCCTACCTCAAGGGTTTTGATATAATAAAGTGTGGTTTCTCATATTGTTCTTGTATATCTGTTGTGGTGCTTTTGTATTCAATATTGGGTTCTAAGGTAGCTAGGGAGGTACTGGGGGGGGCCCAGAGGGCCCATAGTGATAACAGTGGAGTTCATTCAATTTAAGGTGGACTAGGTCCACTATATTATTAAATAAGGCCCACTATAGTAGTTAGATATAATAAATGGGTAATTAGATATAATAAATGTAAGAGGACTTCTTAGAAGGTTCTACTTCTAGAAGATTCCTTCTCTAGAATGATCTTAGGTGATGGTAGCACTATATAAAGGGGTTCAAGCAATGTAATGGGACATGAAGAGAATTATTGTATTTGGAGCTGAAGCTCATTGGGAGGTTTCCCCCTTGAAGAGGAAAGTGAAAACGAGAGGATCCCTTCCTTAATAGGATCCATTGTATGGTGTTGCCCTACTTCAAGTGTTTGATATAATAAAGTGGTGTTTTTATTCTATATTGATCTTTGGATCTATTGTGTATTCAGTATTTGTGGTGATTATATGTGTAGATCTATTTGGTTTGTAACAAGTGGTATCAGAGCACTTTCCTTGGGCAGACATTGTGGGCAAATATTTTTTATTTTTGCAGATTTTTTTTTTCGGAGAAGAAAAACGAGGGCCACAACATTCTTGAAGTTTTCGGTATATTTCTGTGCAAAGTTTGTAGAAAAGGGTTGTAGATCTGATTTCCTCTTAGAAAAACACCCAAGCTGGAAAAAAAAATAGTCCAAAACGGAGTCCAGGAAGTTAATATATTGAAGTTTTAAAATATGTAAATTTTTAGGATTTTTTCCATGGATGGCGGCGATAATTTTATTTTATTTTATTTATGTAGCATCTAAAGGTCGAATTTGACCAAATAAATTATATATATGAGTTCCTCTCACAATTTCAACCAACTTCAAAAAACAAATCAGCCAAAACAGAGTTCGGGAAGTGAAGTTATGAGCATTTTAACTTCAGCAGTTTTTTAGGGTTTTTCCAGAGAAAGCCGTGATTTTCTGCTGAAACCTATTGGGTCTATTTTTTGGGGTTTTTTGTGATGGATAAAGAACCCAAGAGTTCATAGGGTGCTAAGATGGATATTTCCTCTCAAACCCTGAAAGAAATTCTTGAATCATTCAAAGCCCAATTGTTTCACACATTGGATGACAGATTGGATGCATTTGTACATGGCCTCACAGTCAGCCTCACATATAGCCTCATAGATGGCCTCAATGATAGTTTTCGTAGTATTCAAGATTCATTGAATAACATGCAGGAGAAATTTCTTATGGAGGGCCTCAGGGATGAATATAATCAAGAAATATATGCTTGGTATGATTTTGAGGCAGATTGTGATGATTGGTATATGGATAGTTGTCATTTCTGAGATGACAACCATTTTCATATTTTATTTGATGACTCTAATCCACCTTATATAGAGAGAATCAATGTGACAAATAGAGAGCCAATGATTATTACCAATGTCCATTCTGCATATTCTATAGTGGTATTATTTCTTTCAGATTCTGCTACGACCCTTTTCCACTGTGTGGATGGATCTTCTTTTTCAGATCCACATGATAGGTGTCAGTCTTTGGAGCATTATTTGGAGTTGGTTATTGGGTTCCAAAATGTTCCACAGGGATTTCACATGAGCACTTGGACATGGGACCCGGGCTTACAATGGTGGTTGGACTACTTCAGCATGGTGGATTTCCTTTCTACATGGGACCTTGGTTCCTCAGTATTCTTCAACATTATAGTCCACAATTATCCATGGGACCTTGGTATATGGTTGTACATCAAGTGTTGAGGACAACACTTTCATAAGGGGGATGGAATGTAAGGTAGCTAGAGAGGTAGTGGGGGGGCCCAAAGGGCCCATAGTTATAATAGTGGAGGTCATTTAATGTAAGGTGGACTAGGTCCACTATATTATTAAATAAGATCGTCTATAGTAGTTAGATATAATAAATGGGTAATTAGATATAATAAATGTAAGAGGACTTCTTAGAAGGTTTTACTTCTAGAAGATTCCTTCTCTAGAATGTTCTTAGGTGATGGTAGCACTATATAAAGGGGTTTAAGAAATGTAATGGAACATGAAGAGAATTATTGTATTTGGAGCTGAAGCTCATTGGGAGGTTGCCCCATCGAAGAGGCAAGTGAACAGGAGAGGATCCCTTCCATAATAGGATCTATTGTATGGTGTTGTCCTACCTCAAGGGTTTGATATAATAAAGTGGTGTTTTTATTCTATATTGTTCTTTGGATCTATTGTGTATTCAGTATTTGTGATGATTATATTTGTAGATCTATTTGGTTCTTAATACTCATTCACATAGTACACAGAGATATTATACCGGAAACCCTCAACCGGGAAAACCTTTCTTATATTCATTATATTGAATTTCATCATTCACTATACAATATATATATATATATAATGTTTTAGGTATTTCATAGATACCAAAACCCTAATCACTTAATCCGAGATTAATTTACAAAACCGGTAAAAATTGCAAAATCCGTTAACAATAGAAAAAAATGCTCCAAAAAAATTTGGGGGCACTGCCCTCAACCCCGTTAGCCCCATGCTACTACCTGTTGCTGAACACTATGCATAACCAGGGGGGGCATACCTACCCCCCCTGGGACCCCCCTAGGAAAGTGCCCGGTGCACACAACACAAGAAAAGAACTAATACAAGGGATCATTAAACGAAGTTGTCATATCTAATGCATCCACACACACACATGAAAATAATATAATATATACCCAACACTTGGGAGCCTCCTTCACATGTTGTTGATGTGCCTTCTAGGTTGGGCTCACCATAAAGACCATGTCGGTCTCAGGCACTGCCTTCGTTCCATTGATTTTAGCCGGTGATTGCTTCAACTCTTCAGCTTCGACAACAACAGTGGGTGTTGGCTCGGTCTTTGGCGTTCTCTGCTTGGCCTTAGCCCCTCCTGCTTTTTCCTTTTGGGGAGTAGGGTTTGTTGCGACAACTTTCTTGGCGAGGCGAGGCACCATTTTTTCTCTTGGTTGTTCAAAAATGAGATAACAAAAAAATGTTTCTCATTTCATTTTAATTTATTAACATAACTTAATGAATTAAAAAAAATAAAAGCTAAAATATTAAATTAAAAATTAAAAATTAAATAAATAATTTTTTTCTATACAAAATTTGAAACTTTAATTATATATTAAATTTATATCACCTATTTTATTAATTTAATTATTAATAATTAAAAAATTAATCTACACATAATTTTAATACCATTAATTTATTTGTAAAAAAATAAATAAATCATACTCACTCATTTATAATAATAATAATTATTATTGTTGTTATTATTATTATTATTATTATTATTGTTTGCTAATTTATATGTGACCTACTGGACACAGCGACTCATGGGCATGTAAGTGGTCAAAATCACCCATGGATCGCACCCGACATGAGCCACACCAACCCTTAACATGGCTAGAATTTTTGTCCCCCCAGGTTTTGAACCGGTGACATTAACATCACAAAGTGCTTTAACATGGGAGACAATAATAATAATAATAATAATTATTATTATTTTTCTATTTATTTAGTAAAAAAATAATAATTAACAATAAAATTTATAATATTAATTAATTAATTAAAATTTTGAAAATACATGCTTTGTAAAAAAGTTGGATCATCCATTCATATATATGTAATAGGATAGAATTTTTGAAGATTACAACTAAGACATAAACTAAATTGGTGTATAAGACTCTTCTGTATGATTATGACCTACCTGGAGAGAGAAAATTCCACCCTATATAGACAACTATGTCTATGATTTGGGTTGAACATCTCATTTTATCTTTATCTACAAGTTGCTCTTAACAACTCAGTTTTTGAGAGCTTAAAATGAAAACATTAATATCTCATTTAAACTTTGTATGAGACATTGTTCTCAACATCTCATTTTATGAGTAGTTGAAATAAAAACATTAAGGGAAGGATTAAGGTTAAGTATTAAGCTTAAGTCTTTATAAGTAAGAACACAATCTATCAATGCATGATAAAGTTTAGTTTTAATATGATTATATATTAAATTTTGTGGATGTTATTTTGACGCTTTAACACTCATCTTTAGCTATTTTTTCAAAAAACATTTATCCAAAATCCAACAGAGATGACCTTCATTTATTAGCGATATCATGACTGTTCAAACCTACAATTCCTCCCATCTCATGTAAATAAGATAATGCAGGGTTACTTCTAGCTGAGTGATCCCAATATCATCTACCTTCTCATTTTGTGGTAGAGAAATTAAGTTTGTCTTTAATTGGGTCTGTGCCTCCTTTATTGGCAAGTCATTATGTGATTTTTATTCATGATTGTGATATTTTGTTTTCCTATTCGTGGATGTTTGATTATAAGATTCATTACTTATGCATTAAATTCTTCATGAAAAGGGGTAATGGGTTAATAACTTTTATCAATGATTCATATGTAAAACTTGAATTGTAAGGAGTTGCATTATCAATTTATATACATTAATGACTAGAATATTAAGGGTTATTACAATAATTTTATATTAATAACTAACTAATAATTTTAGAGGCTTCCTCCGACGGAGAATGAAGCTTGAATAAAACTTGTATCAAACTTTTGCCTTTGCCAACTGCTTCCTTTTGTGATCTCAACGTGAACCCCAAAAACCTCCTAAGTGAGCCCAAGAAAGATCCCAGCATGAACCTTCAAACAGTCCAACTCCTAATTTCCCTTAGCAGCCACCTGCCTAGCGGGACTTACCACGAACACTATTCAGGACGTAAGTGAACTTCCAGTAATCTCCTCAGTGAACTTTCGTAAAGCTCTCCAATGAACTCTAGACAATCACAATAGTAACCAAACAGTTAGAGCATAAGATAGAGACAAGATAATAGACAAATTTCAAAGATAAAATGTGGAAGATGATTTATATTAAAAGAGACAAAGTGGCTGGATATACAGACTTTGAGCACAGATTTCTATTTTCTCACGATAGACACACAGACAAACTGAAACTAAATGCTTCTGCCACTTTAGGTTCGTGCTAGCCGAGCCAGAATCACGTAGGCTTATCAAAGAAACCTATATGAAAGACACAAAGCTCGAAGAAAGGGAGCTTATAAGACTCACACTTACAAACTCAAATCACCTTTTCCTCAAATGAATCTCTCATCTCCTTATATACAAAATTTCGAAGAAGTGAATCATTTCTTAGGGTAAAATCATGAAGCTGGGTAACACTTTCATGACAATCGGGTCTCCAAAATTTCTAGCGGCAATTTTTCGGCCGAACAATTATTACTTTCGGCCGAAATATTATTCGGCCGAAAATTTTCACGTCAAATTTAACGGTGCCGTCAAAATTCGTGTACAATGTTTTTTGAATGAATTATTTTCCCGCGGTAAGAATATTTCGGCTGAAATACTTTTCGGCCGAAA
>ML786706.1:347175-363718 GCA_009831015.1 Picea engelmannii | reverse complement strand
TCATACATATTCTTTGATGAGTCAAGATGGGAGATCTAGGGTATCAAGTGGTATTTTATAGATTCCACTATGATACTCATAACATTGATGTCATTGTCTTTGAACTTCTCCATAACTGCAACATTCTGTGGTTCCTTCTCTTTTTCTTCTTCAAACACTGGTTTCACGATCTTTCCTTTCACGATATCCAACACTTTATTCTTGGCAAGGATGAGATCAATCCTTGTCTTCCACGCTCTGAAGTTAGAAGCTCCATCTAACTTGTTCTCTGAATTCATAGAGTAAGTCATGGCTTCTTTTACTTGGTCAAACCCTAGATTTGACCACAAACTCAAACTTGACGTCTTGGCTTGCTGAGAGTAGTGGGAGATGCGCTAGGCTAGGGTGCACTGATATGTCTGGAGATTAGGTCAATCCCTTCACTTAAGGTGCCTCAACAAGAGGATTAGGGTTTCTGCAACTGCTCCTGCTAGTAACCCTAGTGGTAGTGTCTTGGAAGCTACTTCTGCTAGTAACCCTAGCGACAGTTCCTCAGCGAGCTCAATATCCTAGAGACTATGTTTCCTTCCAGCGTTTAGACTGAATGAAGGAGGTGTGGGCCCATAACCTGCTAGAATATGAAATATGTGTTCTCATTTTACCATTGACAATACCCTTGTCACCCAACCATAGGCCGAAGCCACCCTCTGAGCACCTTAACTTTGACAGAGAATCACTCTGGAAGAAAACCCTAGGCTAGATAGCCAAACAAAGGGTAGCGCACCTTTCCCCAAGGATAACACATCACAAAGAGCTGATCAGATAGTCCAAACCCTAGCCAAGATATAGTCCAAGCGTAATTGCTAGCTGCAGTAGCTGAAATGACAACTCTCCTCCAAACGTGCGTAGAAAATGGGCAACTGTAGTGCACACAAGACTGGGCATTGCAATTCGGAGACTGCTTGCCAGAATGAGAATTGGCCTCCGATATTTATACTAATTCTGGCTAACTGCTAGGGCCGATTTCTCATTCTAGGTATCTGTCTGTTCAGTATCTAATATTATTTATGACCGACTTCTTCTCTTTGAGGATAATAACCTAATATAAATTATCTTCTTGAGCTGACAAGTTTTCTAGGGTTATTAGCCAACTCGTTAGGGTTTCTTCTTGCTTCTGGGAGTATTCTATCCTTGTCAGGTTTACACATGGAGGTAAATACCTCCCGCAGCTACCATAATATCAACACAACCTTTGTTATAAGAAATATTCCAAGTTGTGATGGTCATATTTAATCTAGAAACAACACCCCATCAAGTAAGGATGCCAAATTTCTACTACATGAATAATAGCCAACATTTTCTTTTTATAGGTGGATTTTCCCAAGTTTCTATTACATAATTTCTTACTAGTGAAGGCCAATGGGTGTCCCTCTTACATTAACACTACCCCAATTCCTTTGCCGGAGGCATCACATTCCAACACAATAGTCTTATTGAAGTCGATCAATATGGCTAGTGTAACATCCCCATTTATAATTCCCATGAATTATAATGTAATTGTATAAATGTGAATTAGGTTGGTGAACTGACGTGTTAGGGAAAATAACACGTATTGATTAAATGTGATTGGGGACTGAATTGCATATTATGAACATTGAAATAATTAATAAGAGTAATAATTGTTGGTTGTGATATGAAAGATATGAAGAATGATGGGGGGATGTGATTCCACAAGAGAGAGGGGTCTAAGGGGGAATTATTCATGGGCATTAATATCCAATCCACATTTGTGAAATTATTATCTTTGTGTATAACCTTCTATTTGTTGATTGAGTGTATTATAAGCCAATCATTTAAACTCATGTAAGAGGGTGGGTGTGATTCGTCACATCCCATAATTATTGGAGAGAATAGGTTGAATTATAATCATCCTTGAGAAGAGTGTGAGTCAAGCAAGCAAGGAAGAAGAGGAAATTTGTGTGCAGAATAGGAACAATTTTTACATATAGATTTTGGGCAACAAAGGGAGAGAAGGGGATTGGGAAGAATACCATTCATGGTATACTTGAAGGAATCCACTGTTTGGTTGTGTTTTCATGATGAGAAATAGGCACGTGTGCCTATAAATCAGGTTGTGATCTTGTGGTGTGATTTTTTTGTTGAAGAAATGACTCAAGAGCTTTGTGAAGGCTATTGTGAGAACTCCTGAAGCAACTGAAAGTTATTGGATCCTAGCTGATAAATTCCTGGCCAACCAAGTGCACTAGGGAGCTTCATAAATGAATGATGTAGCTTGAGGGGATAAGAGAAGTGAAGAGGGTACATTCCTTGGGTAGTGCAGGTTGTGGGGAAGAGAGAGAGATATAAGATTGGAACTGTTGTGGGAGTAGAACCTGGGTTTTAGGGTTGCGATGTGTGGAGAGTGGTCCGACAACTAGTGGGATGGATCTCCTTGTGCACTCATAGCCTCAACTTGGGGGTGGCCTACTATTAAAATAAAATTAACAACAATGCCTATGAATGGGAGGTTCATCCTTCGTTTGCAATCAGTTGGTTAATAATTAACAAATAAGTGTTTATGTTCTGTTCTTATGTTAATTCCACTGTGTAAATGGTTTATATGAATGTTGTGTGTTTGGTGTTTTCTTGAACAATTGTATTTATGTTTAATATATGTTTTTATATGCATATAGAACTATAGTATCAATCCAATGGTAAAATCTGTGTTTGATCTGTGGCTGATAAGCTACAAGAATTTAATTAAGTAGAAAATCTCCAGTTTTAATGTGTATTCTACATGTAATGATGCTCAGTTGGAGGTTGGGTATATTACAAAGTAGTATCAGATTATCATGTTCAAACATCGGGCTTGGATGGGCTAGAATCATAATGAATTGGTGAAATTCATTGTTGCATATTTTTCCTATGACAGATTTTGGGAAAACAAAGAATTTAGGGATAAATCCACAAATTTGTAGGAAAAAATCCATGTTTAAATGACTCAATATTGTTTAGGAGGTTCAATAGAGCCAAGACGTAAAGTTGCATATTGAAATTCGACTTGGAATTGTCAAAAATCAAGTTTTAATGGTCGTCTATAGAGTAACATGCAATTTGGTGAATCAACGTCCAAGATCTCTTTTGATATTGAGATTGATGGTTGAGATTCATCATGATAAATTCAAAAATCCATAAGGTTTGGTCGTTTTGAAAGGTCGATCAAAATGACAATCTTGATTAATTTCAGTAGTTTGGGAAATGGATTAGATTGACGGTCTGTATTCATTTCGACTGTTTTGAAGGGTAGATGAAATCAACAAGCGTGATTCATTTCATGGGTTTTTTAAAGGGAGAATATAGATGGATTATAGTCATCGGTATTTTTCATCGAAGTTTGGCTAAGTGTGGAAAATTTCCAAGAGAAATCGTTGATGTTCGATGATTGAATCATCCAAAATGACGAAGAGTTTGGTTCGTCCAAAGGATGTTATTGACCGCCAATGGCCGACTCTCGACGTCGACTGAATCCTGGAAAGAATTGTCAATCACTGACGGAAATCATCGATGGCCAATGAGCCAGTGGTCGGACATCGACCAATTCAACTAAGTGTTTCGAATAAAGAAAGATAATTTATGAATAACTGACATGTTGATGGTTGGGCGTCATCCGAATTTAACAAAGTGTTTGGGTCGTCCAAGAGAAGTCTCAATCACCGATGATCAATAGATTCATATCAATGGTTGTTGTTTCTCCTAATTTGAGATCAATTCCTAAGATTTAAAGGTTGTTATAGTAGTAAAACAATCAGTTTTATGTGAAAATTTTGGGTTTTTGAAGGTCATTAACTTGCGGGGCATTTTTGAGGCCCTAAGGAACATTTTTAGCCAATCAAAACCCATAAAAATAGAGTGTAACAAGGTACATTATGTTTCTGCATCTCAAATAAAACAATTTGGATAGATCTATCCAATGAGATAAATGGTTTGCAAAATGGATCTTGTATGAGAAAGTTACAACCAAAACAATGAGGGTAAAATTTTGGCACCAAAGCTACTTCCAGAAGGCATAAATCCATGCCTAGAAGTTTGTGTGGGGCACATGAGTAGTCGATGGAAATATTATGGCCCATAGAATATAGTGGTGAAACCATATTTTGGTTATGGGTATATGAAAATGTGTGGGAAGAGAAATAAGACACTTGTAGCATGGAAGGGTAATTTGAGTAAAACAATCAAAACTTCTCTGGACCTTAACGTTTCAGTTAGAACTCATATTGAGGCATGAGTACAATCATCAGAGAGATGTTTCAGAGAGGAATGCATATGAAAAATCATATTTTTGATTTGGTGCATTGTGTCCTTCATAAATTGGGATAAAGATGACCCGTAACATTAATTGACAAAAAATCTATACTATGCACAATTCTAACAAAAATGGTTACCTACACATGGTGCATAATTAGAGGTATAACTAGATAAATACAAGCTTGGGACTGACTATCAGAGTAATGGAAACATGGAAGATCTTGTAGAAGTTGGTTGAGGAAATAAAGAGCTACAGGACAAGTAACGGAAAGTGGAATTGGATTCCAAGAGCCATGTAATTACTTGATGTGAAGATTTTTCCAAATAGTGTGAAAGTTTGGAGAAGCCTTCCCAAACTATAGAGGTGAGTGCCAAAGGTGATTGTTGTGTAATGAAGAGTGTATATTCTTAGGATAGTACCTATGCATAATCCTAGAGACACGCTTGAAGTGAAATATTTTTGACACATAAACAAAGGCTAAGCTTACTAACCAGACATTGTTATTAAGAAGAAGAGAACTCTACAGAGAGTGTTGTGTGAAAAGACTTTCTAAAAATAGGATAAGATTACACAACTGAGCATTGTGTGGGTCTATTATAGATTAATCCCAATGTCCATTGGACATGAAAGAGGTCAAGATTGTGCAGATGGTTGAAGCATCAAAGAATTGCAAAGGAAAGTGTAGGGCAAGTGATGCAAGGTTGACAAAGGACTAAAGAAGAGTAGAGGGATATTAGTATTTCACTTCTATAGAGATTCTGAATGGATTGCAAATGAAATTCAATAGACATTTTCACATAAGGTATGAATCCAACAATTAAATAAAGTCATTGCATGCACAAAGAGTTAAGAAGAACTCCATAGCCTTGAATTTAGGAAGATAACGAAGGCTACAGAGCTTGTTGTAAGAGAAGGAAAAATGATATCATGAGGCGAGGTGTGACTCATGGGTGGATGAGTCATCTCTATATGAAAGCATAGGAATGCAGGAAGAAGATATTTTTAGATATGATTTAACAATTTTTTTCTAAAAGTATCCAAAGCAAGAAATTTGTCTATGTTATCAAAGTGTGTAGCAAAAGTAGGGTACAAGTGCAAATGGTGGATTGTAGCATTCGATTTGGAGCATAGTGGTATTGAGTGGTTAAGCGGTGCTTCACAATGAATCACTTAATGAAGTGAAGAAAGATATTTAAAATTGAGCAAAGCCATGGATGGAAAATATTATTAGGAAAATGACATTAAAGAACATTTCAGAATATGGAAATGTTAATCAATGATAATGGTACTTCAAGACTAGTTTGGTCAAGAAAATGGGGGATGTAAATATTTAGATAGAGTAGTACATGTTACAACACTATGAATATTGATAATTATATCCAAAATATGTTGGGATAGGATTCTTTGCATAAAATTAGTTGTGAGATGACAACACTAGTGGATCTAGTGGCTAGAAATGTAGAATGACCAAGTGAGGCTTGGATAGCAAGTGTAGAATATGGGCCAGTGGTGCACAGTTGAGAAGAATAGCAATGCACATGGTAGTAGGGTTCTAAAGAAATTTAAGGACAACCATATACACCAATAAAGATAAAAAATTAATTAATATAAAATAGATATGCATTGGAGTGCATGATAGAATTGATGCATGATGCATAGAATAAAGATAGAATGCATGTGCATAAAATAAGCATGAAAGATCAAATGTTTGGTGCATACTGATGTGAATTTGTCCCTGTAGACATTCATGAACATGCTGGTGGCATGATTATACACTAAAAATATTCTGCTGATATATATATATATATATATAGAGAGAGAGAGAGAGAGAGAGAGAGAGAGAGAGAGAGAGAGAGATAATGATGCTATGATATTTGAATAAAACTAATGATGGATTGTGTATCCAGGAAACATGATTATAACATGATGATATTGTTTCTTATGGTATCCATCCATAGAAAGAAAAAATGAGGATAGTGGGAATGTTGATCAAGAGATTGGAAAAAGGAGCACGTGAGCTTCTCTAAAGTACAAGTTGATCAAATAGCATCAAGTAAATTGATGGAAACCATACATGTATGCATTTGAGGTTGTTGTGATGCATAATTGGTGAAGGGATTTGATGTAATAATTCCCTTATTTGAATCTCAATATTTGAATTGATTTACAGGTACGGGGCCTTAAGTATGCAAATAATATTTGTTGCTTGAATGCATTTAAGGAAAATTAATTTCATATTGTGTTATATTGGTTATGAGGTCATAACCAAGTTAAGTCAAAAGACATTGCTCCTGTTATAGTAATGAATTCCATTAGATATGGTCATGTAAATGTTTTGAACATACACATAATAGATCTAGCTAAACAATGATACACACATTTGTAGAGAGAAATTGAGAAAGAAGAAGGAGAGAAAGAATGAAAGAATTCTCATTAACCATTTCCACACTCAAAGAGTGAATAATTTACAATAGATATAGGATACATGAGTAAATAATGTTCCATAGTGGTGGTATAGAGTGATCTAGACACACACCAACAGTTACAGGAGTGAACTACCACCTAGTCTAGTCTCTCAGGTAGTTACGAGAGTGAACTGCCACCTAGTCTAGTCTCTCAGGTAGTTACGAGAGTGAACTGCCACCTAGGTGAGTTAACTAGTTAACTAGTCTTTAGTTAACTGTCTGAACAGAGTGTAGTGAGGAGTAGATCAAGGATTCAAGGGTAATGTGATAGTTTGGTGATGATCCCAAGGACAATGTGCATTAGCTGGTGATGATCCCAATGCTGCATGGTGATAATCCCAATGTAGCATCTAGACTCCACTCAACTGATCAAACTGAAGTGTCAATTGAAAGAGAATATTCTCCAAGTGGAATATTCTTCCTAAAATATAGGAGACTGAATAATGACTAATAAACAAGGAAAAACCTTAGGAAAAATAAATCCTAGGTGTGTGTGAAGTAACTCCAACACCCCCCCTGAACATCACTATGGTGAGAATTAATAATGGGTCCCGACAATGAGACCATGCTAGGTACCCAAATACAAAAGATACACTAAAATAATGTGAGGAAAGAGGGAAAAAATCATGGGAAACCCCCCCCTCAAGGTACAGTTTATGTAAAAAGAAAAAAAATGAGAAGGAACAAAAAATAGTTGCTAAGCAACTATGTCCTTCACTCCAAGAAGATATCGCAACTGTGCAAGTTTGTGCTTGTTGAAGATTTTGTTGAAGATGTAGATGTCTGCACGTATATGCTGAAGTAGATGCACCATTGATATGTCCACACATATCCACTTTCTCTTCTTGTAATGAAGAATATCCAAATAAATTTTGGATGAAACTTTGAAAACTGTGTGGCCGTTTCCAGAAAAATATTGAAATTTTATTGATTTTAAAAAGATCATAACTTCACTTTCCGAACTCCATTTCAGATGATTGTTTTTTTGAAATTGGATATTTTTCTAAGAGGAATTAAAATATCCAATTTGTTTCTGCAATTTTTTCTCAAAAAATATCAGAATTGAGTCTGATGTGCGCAGCTCCCTTTTTGTCTCCTGAGATGCATGCATTGCGCATGGAAAAATGTCTGCATGTGATCACTGAGATGCATGCCATATATATTCCACATGAAATTCAAAAAACAAATATGAAATGGAGTAGATATCATCTTCTATTAATGGAATACAAATTTGTGCAAAACCTTTTGTAGAAGACTCTTCATAATAAGAGGCTTGATCTTCTGGCGGTTTCTCTTCTGGCTCTATCTGTTCAACCTCTTGCATGAAATCTTCACAATCTTCTTTATTCCAGAATAGAACCTCCAATATGGTACATAATTCATTTGGAGTTTATTCTTGTGAGTCATCATATACTTGGTGGATAATATCTGGAGAAATAGACAACCAGATAAATCCTATGACCATATCTTGTGTTTTGAGAAAGTAATTTTTCTCATCGGCGAAATCAAGATCTACTTCCATTGCCATGGCTATTTGGTATAAGCCTCTACTTATGAGAATAAGTATAATCTTTGGCTTCCACTCCAAATAGTTATGAGGCGTGAGAAGTATTATCGGTGAGTAAAACATAAATTCCATCTTTTCTGCGTTCTTCAATCTTTAGTACCTGCAAAAATAATTTGGTGTAGCTTTTACTTAGCAGTCAACCTTGCTCTGATAACATGTAAATGTGTTGAACTTGCACATAATAGATCTAGATAAACAATGATACACACATTTTCAGAGAGAATTTGAGAAAGAATAAGAAGGAAAGAAAGAATTAAATAATTCTCATTAATCGTTTCCACACTCAAAGAGTGAATAATTTACAATAGATATAAGATACATGAGTAACTAATGTTCCATAGTGGTGGCCGAGAGTGATATGGACACACACCAATAGTTATGGGAGTGAATTTCCACCTATTCCAGTCTCTCAGGTAGTTACGAGAGTGAACTGCCACTTAGCTGAGTTAAATAGTTAAATAGTCAACTAGTCTTTAGTTAACTGACTGAACATAGTGTAGTGAGGAGTAGATCAATGAATCAAGGGTAATGCGCTAGTCTGGTGATGATCCCAAGGACAATGTGCATTAGCTGGTGATGATCCCAATGCTGCATGGTGATAATCCCAATGTACCATCTAGACTCCACTCAACTGATCAAACTGAAGTTTCAATTGAAAGATAATATTCTCCAGGTGGAATATTCTTCCTAAAATATAGGAGACTAAATAATGACTAATAAACAAGGAAAAACCTTAGGAAAAATGAATCCTAGGTGTGTGTGAAGTAACACCAACAGTTCATGTGTGAGACCATGATGAGAATGGATATGGAAAGGCTATAGTGCCATCCAGGCGCATAATTTTTATTCCCTATGTAACTGAGGTTTTGATTGCAACCTTTTTTCCTACACTAAATATAACTAAGGGATGATGTTCCTAGTGTTGTGTATGGGTTGAAGAGGAAGGTATCCAAATGATCATACATGTTGTGGGGAAATGTTTTGATGAGGTATTGAGGCATGGACCATACCTTCCAACTCACATGGTGGAATAAATGACATGAACATATGGTATTCCAAAGTCAATGCAAGGATGCATTATGTAGATGTGGCCATGATTATTGTCACAATGGTTTTATTTATTGGTAAAGTCTGACCGCGTTATGGAAATCTTGGTGTGTTAATAATGTGTATACCATGAATGACAGTTTCATTCTAGATAATATGATTAATGGATGAAGTCCATTTTAATATGAATAATAGTTGGAAGTGATGGAATTTTTAGATTAATATAATTATGAAAATCACTTCATGGATTGAATTTAAATATTGTGCATGAGATATTAACAACTTGTTTGGTTGCATGGAAATTGAGAAAATTGTAGGAAGAATGGTCTTGGATATATAAATAGTGTAAGCCCATAATTAATAATAATATATACCACTCCGAGAGCCAAACACAATGTGAAGAAATATCATGTGTGGGAATTTTTATTTTCCTGTATAACCAGATTTGAGAAATTGATAATTGGAAATTGCTATGATATGCTCACAATTTGTTTGGTTGCATGGAAATTGAGAAAATTGCAGGAAGAATGGTATTAGATAAGACAATGGTGTAACCCATAAGGAAGATCGATGCCTACTATTGCAAGAGCCAAGCAATTATGAAGAGATGATTCATGTTTGGACAATTTTGTGTTCCTGTGTAAAACAAATTTGAAATTTTATAATGAAAATTTTATGACGATGTCTCATAATTATTGCATATGATGCAGATGAAATGATTGTCAGAGGTTATTCATTGCTAGTGGAATTATAGAAGTAAGATGGAATTCATCTATATGTGAACACCTTAGCAAATGATGGATCTCTTGAGGAATTGTATAACATTGAAAGAGATGCCTAAGCCTAGAACTGAGCACAACAAGAAGAACCAGGTTGTCAGGCCCGAAGAGTGAACTCTTGTGTAAGTTTCACTTTTGAAGAACCACATTGTCGGACTTGAAGAGTAAACTCTTGTGTGAGTTTCACTGTCGAAGAACCAGGTTGTCAAGCCTGAAGAGTGAACTCCTGTGTGAGTTGCAATGTCAAAGAACTAGGTTGTTAGGCATGAAGAGTGAACTCTTGTGTGAGTTGTATTGTCGAAGAAACAATGTTTTAGGCCTAAAGAGTGAAGTTATGTGTGAGTTTCACTATTGAAGAAGCAAGTTGTTAGGCTTGAAGAAGAAGAAAGTTGTCAAGATTGCAGAAGAACAAGGTTGTCAGGCCTAAAGAGTGAACTCCTGTGTGAGTTTCACTATCAAAGAACCATGTTGTCGAGCTTGAAGAGTGAATTCAAGTGTGAGTTTCACTATAGAAACAAGGTTGCTTCTGTTTATTTCCAGGTAGTTATTCCTAGCAGTGAGTCCCTTGAGATCCCAATAGTGAGATTCCCAGTGACCTGTGCTAGAAAGATCTTGATAAAAAAAGGGTGCAACCTGATGGACCGAGGATAGTTAAGGGGAAACAATCCTTGGGTCAGCCCTGATAAACAAATGGGATTCCATTCCTTGGGTTGTGGAAGTCAAGAGGAAGATATTTGGTGTAAATCAAGATAGTTGTAGGAGAATTCCAGTGGCTTATGTATATGTTTCAGTCCAGGGTGCCTTTGTATATATGTTTTGGGTCCAGAGCACCTATGTTTTTATGATTTTTGGTGCCATAGTGCCTATGTATATATGGTATTGGGGAAAGAGTGCCTATGTAATTTTCTTAGGCTGGAATTCCTATGTGATTTTGGGCCAGAGATCCTATATGTTGATTATTGGTCGGGGAGCTGGAATTGTAAAATGAAATTACACCTGTAGGGTGTTGTGCACTGAGGACAATGAAAAAATAAGGGGGAGGAGATGTAACATCCCCATTTCTAATCACCATGAATTATAATGTAATTGAATAAATGTCAATTACGCTAGTGAGCCAATGTTTTTGGGAAAATATCATGTATTGATTTAATGTGGTCGGGGGGCGAATTGCATATTATGAACATTGAAATAATTATAAAAGTAACAATTGTTGGTTGCGATACAAAAGAGGTGAAGAATGATGGAGGGATATGATTCCACAAGAGAGAGGGGTCCAAGGGGGAAATATTCATGGGTATTAATCCAACCCACATGCTTGAAATTCTTATCTTTGTGTATAACCTTCTATTTGTTGATTGAATGTATGAGAAGCCAATCATTTAAAATCATGTAAGAGGGTGGGTGTGAGTGGTCACATCCCATAATTATTGGATATCATGGGATGACGTAAAATCATCCTTGAGAAGAGTGTGAGTCAAGAAAACAAGGAAGAAGAGTAAATTCGTATGCAGAATAGGGATAGTTTTTACATGCAGATTTTGGGCAGTAAAGGGAGAGCATAGGATTGGGAAGAAAACCATCCATGGTATATGTTAACGCTCTGTAAATTCCTAGAGGTTGTTGGGAAAGAAGAAATCTACGAGAGGTAACTTTATCCAACCGCTTCGAAACTGGAATCTAGCCCTACCAGCTTCAGAGAGGGATCTCTCTGTATGATTTAGATGTGTTTTGAATTTAAGATATTAGGCTAGTTAAATAAAAACGATTGAAAATGTTTGTTATTTTTGTTGAGTTGGCTGAAAAGGGTCTTACGCATCCATTGGGCTATGGGGTCTGTGTTATAAAGATAAAAATCTAACCAGAAAACAAAGATTTCTTTCACAGGGAAGGATAATGCATTCATTGGATTCCTTTAGTAGTAAAATGATGAAAAGCAGAAAAGACGAGAATATCAATTAAAGTAAAGAAGTAGTTAAGAATTCCGTTACTGTAATATCAGAAGATAAATATTAAGATCTTTCAAATTCTGAAAGAGGGTATACAAAGATAAATCTTGTAACGTGCACTACTTTTAAAGATTTAGATTAGAAAACAATATGACAACTGAGCAAGAAAACATTCAACATAGAAAATAAAACATCACCAATGAATAACACACAAGAATCTTGTGAAAATGTCTCTTTGTATTAATGGAAGATCTCTTGAAAAAGATTACAATCTTGTAGCTTGCAGGGCGTAAATATCAACCCTCAATACTTCAAAGTGTGAAGTATTTATAACCAAAAATTACAAACGATCCTATCATTAAATATCAGGATGTGGCAAATCTAAATTTAGCTAACTAACTTAACAAGATACAAAAATCTAGGAAACTGTTTGATGATGTGTCGAAACTTCATGTTGTTTTCTGGGTGAACCGTTGGTGAGGCCTCTGCACGACCTCTTCTGATTGGATAGCTGACTGGGCTTGGACAACTCATCGACTACTCGATCAGATTGCAAAGATCTTCCCATCGAAGGTGACTGGGAATGCTGACTTTGAGCAATCTACGATATACTTCATCCATCTCTGTGTACTTGGAAAAAGTTGGCTTGGTGATGAAGATGTACTGGATCTCATGCTGTATGCTGATGTCGAACTGTAAAGAATCCAATAATTCCTTACCAGTGATACTACCTTGTATACCTGAGAATTTCGAGCTAACCTTAGCCACAATGGCTAGTCTCTTTTTATAATCGGGGAGTGTCATCAATTTGTCATTTATAACTCTCATACTAGGAAGGCCTTTCTTCTGCAGAGCTTCGATCTTGCTGAAAAATCTTTGTACCCCTACGTCCATGGTCTAGACCTTCTCCTCCAGCTATAGCATCAGTCCTCTCTTGGTCAGGACCCTCTTGACCTCGAGGATGGTGTTTGTCCTATCTTCAATCTTCAACTCCTCTAGCTCCTCTCTGGTTTTGGAATTTAGAAATTTGATGATCTCAGTAGCTTTTGTGGGCATCTCCCCCAGTTCCGCTCTTATCTTCTCGATGGCCTATTGACTTCTTTGCACCAGCTCATTTTTCTTGAACATGATTTGTATCATCGGCCATATTTCGTTCATGGACTTGGTGATGTCCATCCATACACTTTCTTTGACCTCAACCAATGTTTTGCCTGCCACTGTTTTCTTTTGAAGCCGTTGCAATTCCTGTTTAAGCTTGTCTGAAGTTTGTTTATCCTTGGCGTAGCTGGTCTGGAAGGAAGATTTGAGTTCCTGAAGGTTCTCAATCTCCTTTTTAAGCATGCTAATCTCTATTTCTTGCAAATTCATATGTTCCATGGATTTAGCCAGCTTGACTGCCTTCTCCATAGCTGTCAGTGGAGTTGCAGAGGGGATTTTTTCTACAGACGCTATGATCACTCCTATGAGAGGAACTACGCTCAGTGGAATGACCTCCATGGTCTTTGACTGCTCCTTCTCTTTTACCAGCTTTTCCAATTTTGCTTCAATTTCTTTCAACTGTGCATTCTGCTCCATGATGAGCTTGAGCATCTCATCCTTTTCCCCTTCTGTCTTTGTTATTTCCTTTGCCTGTGAATCTTCTGTTGGAGGCAATTTCAATTGTTTCCTTAGGGATTCTATATCAACATTTTTCTTTTTGAGCATCTCCTCGACTACTTTCACGTTCAAGGGATCATATCCGCTCTTGAGGACCAGTTCCTCCAACGTCTTAATCCTGTTATCCTTGGCGAATGATGATATTTTTTCTAACTTCAACTGCGTCTGGACATTATTCAGATATACTTGTAACTTGGAGGTAGTAGTGGAAGCATGTGCCAATGTGGAGAAAACCATTTCTCCAGTTTGCCTATGCAGATCCATCTGATCAGTTGGATGCACATCTTTTGTTTGAAATTCAAACATTTCCCTTTTGTAATCGATGATTACCTTCGGGTCTGGCACCTGTGCTTGCAGAAACGCCATGTGCATTCTACCCTTCTCAGTGTCAAATGCAGACAACAGTCGATGTTGTGCAGTGGATGTTTGCTTCCAGAACTGAGCATATGTGTTGCTGGTCAACGTCTGATTTTTCTTCTTGATCAGATCCTACTTCTAAAAAATACTCAATTTCAGTCCTATTTTGCTCGGCTGGCTGGCTGGTGGAGTATCTGTAGGATTTTTGGGCAACACTGTATTCTTGATTTGTTTGCTGCTTGTACTAAGGAACGACCGATCAACCTCCAATGTGGTAGTGGATCACATTCCCTTTTCACTAGCCATGTCAGGTGCCGGACTGGTTTTTGGCCTCTTCGTATGTAGTTGAAATTCTTCAGATGATACTTCAGTGACAAAAGGTGACACATATTTCCTAGGACTTTTCTCCTTGGGAGCCTGTGGTGTGGTCGTCTGTGAGACAGTGACCGAGAGGTCCTGTTGTTCTGTCTCAATCAAAGTATTTGGCTCCCATTCTGTCTGGTTGACAAATTTTTCTATCTCAAGCCTAGATGTGTGGATGTACGAGATATTTTTATTTTTGAACCTCATCTCGGAGATTATCCCACACGGATCATAGTGCCATGCAAAACTAACAAAAAAATTCATCTCCTTAATCAGTCTGTCTGCTTCCTCCCCGACACCTCATCTATTGTAGACGAAAGACCCAATCTTCCCTTTGATTCTGAGCTGCTGCTTCTTCTTCAGAGAAAAAAAATGTATGTCGTCTGAATTTATCATTTGCCTTATGTATTCCAGGGAAAACATCCTCATGGGTAAATACCTGGGAAATTTATATGGGGCCAAATCACACCCATACACTCTGATCTCAGTGTGGTTTTGGTACAAGTACCAATCACCAGTCTTTGTAAGGTTTGAGAGATGTAAAATCCTCTGAATTTCCTCGTTAATTCTAGGTTCGAGTCTGCCGCTGAACATAATCACCACTGGTTGGTAGAACTGCTCGATGAACAACTTGAAACCGAATTTTGTAGAGTTATGTCTGAGCAGCGAAGTCCACCCTATCACTACCTGTGGTCTCCCATCTTTATCCATCTTCTGCATTGAAAAGGAAAATTTGTCCACTTGAAAGATTACGAACATGTAAGCCAGTATTGAAGAATACCAGAACATGCCTTCTATGGCCAAGTTGATGAATTGTTCGTGAATGCTATCTACCAAGAACGTACTGTAGTCGAACTGAATAGTGGGTCTCTCATCAGTGGAAAAAATGGACAGAAATCCCAATATGGGTTCGTCCACCCATTGATCTGAAAAATATCCAAGCAAGGCACATAGTGATGTGATAACCTGGTTTCCCTTTACTGAGAACAGGGAGGAAGGGTAAGGGGGGTTTGTAGTGGGGAGCTGAGTAGATTGTGGGAGGAAAAGCTAAAAAATATGAACTCTTTGTGGGAAAGACAGATTCTGGTAGAGCTCTGTGATGATTTCAAGGTTGAAAGGTGAGGGGGACTCGACTCTGGGTATCTGCAACATCTGGTCGATGGTTTTTGATGTGATGAGGAAAATAATTTCTCCGGATGAAGACATAATGGCTCTTTGTTTAGGGATATAATGGGCCTGACATTTGAGGGTGAATTCGGGAAAGTGGTGAATCTGGGGGAGCAGATATAGGGGAAGATTCGACTCCCAGAGACCAATCTCATTTCTCTGGTCAAGGAAAACCTCTTTGAGCCATGACTGCAAGTCCCCGAAGTCGAACTCACATCTGGTGTCTGCAATTAAATAGTCTTTGTCGGCCAGGGGGATCTTGTCGAGGTCGACAGGGGGTGGGAGGAAAGGATTTTCCTCTGCTTCTGTACTCTTTGATTTTGGTTCCATCGCTGTAAAAATACCTGCAAATCAAATAGTTGTTAGTGGGGATGATGGTGGCTTGGGATGTGTGATTGAAATAGAGAGAAAACGGGGAAAAAAAAAATCTGGTGCAATGGGAAAAGGTACTTTCTGGTGAGACGACATGGTAAGCAATGGAAGAAAAGAAGGGAGATGGTGGTTTTGAGTGAACGAATATCCGTTGGGCACGGGGAATAGGTCAACAGGCTAATGGGTAAGTTAGCCAGTAATAAATTGCCAACAGATTGTTTGGAGCGTGAGATGGAAGGTAATAATGAATGACGAATACGACCAGGCAACATAGCAGGAGCTAATTGGGGAGTGACCCTGGTGAGAGGAATTGTAAAGGGTGGACAAAGGGAGAGGGACTAACAGAGTAATGGGATGTGACCTTTTAGGAAAAATGTGGATGATGACATCATGGGGTGACGGGTCATGTCAGAAGTGATAGGCGGTGGAAGTATGAACCAATGAATTGATGCCACGTAGAGGAAAAGGGCCCACCAGAGAATATTCCATTCCAGACCCCCCCCTCTGTTAAAAACAGATCGGTCGGGGGGGGGGGGGGT
>ML786706.1:330164-347090 GCA_009831015.1 Picea engelmannii | reverse complement strand
GTAGAACGGTCGGGGGGGTCTAGAATTCGATTTGAGCCGTGGATCTGAGCATGCACATCTGAGCTATATGTATATGTGCCTTCGTTATTTTTGATTCCGGACCCCCTCCCCGCCCCCCACTATTAAAGGTAGAACGGTCGGGGGGTCCGGAAAAACCTGTCGACTGTAGATCTGGGCGCCCGCTCTCAGTCCGTTCATCTATGCGTTGTGCTTAACTATGAGTGCGAAGGCATATGTGATCTGAAAATCTTAGGATAAGTGCATATTGTGGGTTTTTCCCGAGCTTTTCCATGTTTCTATCACCAAGGGGTTAGACATCAAACCCTTTAAACCTCAAAGACATGGTTCAACATTGATCATCGAGCTAGTTTTATTGAGACAAAGCCAACTATCCTATGTTCTAACCTAATTAACTATGACAGTTAGTCCAGATTAAATTGTTGGACTAAGGAATTACTCTATCCTGGGGTTATCTGACCAAGATTAGGAAGTTTGGTTAGATTTATTCACTAACTAACCTAAATCACTTGGCTAAGATTAAATGGTTTAGCCAAGCTTATTCACTACTCCTATCAACATCAATTTAAAGAATTTGGCCATGCTTGAAAGGTATGGACCAAATCATGTTATTGCATGGGGCTCTATTGAATTTCTTTTATGCCCTCTTTTATTCTTTTTCTTCTTTTCTTTTCTTTTTCTTTTTATTTTTTTTCAAATTATTTGCAAAATGAAAAACCATTTGACAAACAAAAACACTTAAAGAGATAACATTTCATTCACTAGTTGATCCTATAAATTATAGGGTTATAACAACGGCTCCACTTGGGGATGGTACTCTCCTTGTGAAGTGCCAAGAATCCTGATTCCTGATGTTCTGAAACTTTCTCCATATTTGCCTTTGTTGCTTGATTGGTTTTATTTTTGAAAAACTAGAAGACAATGTTCATAGGCTTAGGGCCTTCTCTGCGGGCTTCAACCATCTGATCAGATTTATTTCACTCAAAAACTTGTAAACAAAATGAAAATGGAAAATGGTTTGTACAATGGAAAAGCATGACTGCAGGTCCCTACTGAGGAAGTAAATAGTGCTTCAACATTCTGCCATTTACAGGACCTCCTGGAAGATTTGTCCCATCACTGTTGTTGACCAAGAAGGCATTATTTCCTTTGAATGCTTGAATCACATAAGGTCCCTTCCATAGACTGTCGAATTTTCCATGCTTCCCCTTATCTTCATTTTGGGCATCCCATCTCAAAACCAAGTCACCTAGCTCAAAGTCATCCTCTTTAGTTCTTTTGTCAAAGACCTTTTTAATACTTTCTTGGACAACTTGAGTTTTGTTGTATACTTTTTCTCTAGACTACTACAATTGGATCATCTGGTTTATCCTTCTTTGGGAGTCGTTCGGCTCGGCTTGCATCTCTTGCAACAATTTCATGACAGGAACTCCTAATGAAGTGGGGAAAACTACTTCAGTGCCATAGACCAGCTAATATGGTGACATACCAATTGACCTCTTGGTGGTCAGTCTGTCAACCCATAGTGCGAAAACCAGCTTGTTATGCCATGATTTTTTGTTTTCTTGCAAAGTCTTCTTAATAATGTTCACCAGGGTCTTATTTGATGACTCCGCCGGCCCATTTCCCTGTGGGTAATAAGCTGTGGAATGACCCAAACCAATATGGTACTGGTTGAAAAAGTCTATGAGCTTCTTAGATCGGAAAGCTGCTGCATTTTCAGTTATAATCTTTCTAGGACATCCAAAATGAGATAAGATATTATTTTCAAGAAATTTAATAATGACAAAATCATTAGCTTGCCTGCTTGGTACAACTTCGATCCATTTTGTGAAATAGTCGGTAGCAGTGAGAATCCACTTGTGTTGGCCCAAAGAGGGAGGATGTATTTCTCCGATAAAGTCTAATCCCCATTGCTGGAAAGGAGATTCTAACGAGATCGGTTTCAAGGGAAAATGAAGGAGCTTCTTTTTGCCCTCGAAAATCTGACACTTATGACATGAAGTCACTCTCTGATGCACATCAGTGAACAACGTAGGCCAATAAAACCCAGCTTTGAGAATTTTATTAGCTGTGGTCTTCTAGCTTAAATGACCACCATAGTCTCCTGCATGAAAATTCTGCAATACTCTGTCAGCTTCATCTTTTAACAGATAGTTCAACAAAATACCTCTAGGATCCTTCCAATATAGATTACCTTCTAGAATGAAAAATTTTAATGCTTTCAATTTCAAAAACCTAGCTTTAGTTTTGGTCAGACCAGGGGGAGCTTGTAAGTTATGCAAAACAAATATCAGGTCTGCGTACCATGGAGAGTTCAGAAATACCTCTTTCACGGTTGGAGTCGCCTGCTCTCCCTGTTCATCTACTGCAGCTAAACAATTAATATCAAGAGCATGGAAATTGGATTCAACCATTAACTTTGATAGAACTTGACCTTTAATTAGTTTAGTAGGCTTAATCTCTATGTCATACTCCAGAATGATAGCAATCCATTTTCCTCTTTTTCCATCTGGATTGTCCTGAGTTAAAATGTCTTTTACTACCATGTTCATAACATATGCGATGGTGTGGGAATGGAGAATATATACTGTAAAATCATTGATGGATTTTACCGGGGAAAAAGCTTGTTTCTCCATTATTTTATAATTCAAAGCAACATCTCTTAATGCCTTACTGAAAAAGGCTATGGGTTGTTCATACCCTTCACTTTTTTCTGTAGTAATACTATTGCAATGGTATGTTCAGAAGCGAAAGAAAAAGGTAAAAATCCTTGGTGAAATTAGGACTGATCAAGACTGGAGCCTGTGTGAGTGCATGTTTGACTTGTTCAAAAGACTGATTAGATTCAACGACCCATTTTATTTTTTTGTCCCTTTTTAACATGTTTGTGATGTTCCTGAGAAGCTCGGCCAGGTTGGGTATGAATCTTCTCAGAAAGTTTATTTTTCCAATGAAAGACTGTAACTCTTTGATATTTCTTGGGTGTTCTAATTTCTGAATGGCCTCGATTCTGCTGGGGTCTATATTAATTCCATCCTTAGAGATTATGTGCCCTAGCAATTTACCTTCCTCTAATCCGAAAAGACTCTTCTTAGGATTCAAAGAAATCCCAAATTTCCTGCATTTCTCAAATACTCGTTTGAGATGTTGTAAGTGTTCATCATCGGATTGGGAAAACACAGTTACATCGTCCAGATAAATGACGATAAATTTGTTGAGTTCTTCCACAAAATAAATGTCCATCGCTCTCTGGAAAGTGCCCCCGACGTTCATCAACCCAAAAGGCATTTCAACATACATGAAAGTACCCCATGGTGTTGTGAAAGTTGTTTTTCCTTGGTCATCTGGGTGAACGAGGACCTGGTTATAGCCTGAGAAACCATCCAGTAAGGAGATTCGCCTGGATCCAACTACCCTTTGTAATGTGTGGTCCATTTTTGGCAATGGGTAGTTGTCCTTTAGAGAAACTTTGTTCAGGTTTTAGATATCAATGCAAAGCTTGATTTCCACAGACTTCTTTTTGGTTGGGACCAGATTTGAAACCCATTTGGAAAATCTTAATGAAACCATGATTTTAGCATCATACATCTTCTTGATTTCTTTTTCTATCAGGGGAAGTAACTTGGGATTGATTCTTCTAAGTTTCTTCTTGAAGGGTTTTTGATCTTCTTTTATTGGGATTCTATGTTGTATGATGCTCGTGTCATAAGATTTCAAGTCCTTGTAACCCCAGGAAAATACGTCTGAATATTCCTTGAAAAGTTCAATGTATTTGAGTTTTTGCTCAAGGGGTAATGATTTGGAAAGTTTTACCACCCTGGGTTTCTCTTCTGTCCCTATATTACAATCTTCGACTTCTTGACCACTGGATTCAATTTTTGGTTTTTTAGCTACATCATTAAAATAAAAAAGATCTTCTAAAGGAACTAAACCCCTAGGTAAAACATTACTCTTTAAATGCAAAATATTAGATTCTATCTCATCTTCACCTAACTCTCCCGAATCTATCTTATTTACACTATCATTTCCAAAATCAGATCTATTTACATTTTCATCTTTGTTTTCTAAGTCTATGTTTGTACACTCGAAATCATTTTTACATTGTAGAAAATCTTAAATTTGATCATCATTACCAAATACCTGCCAGTATCTGATGTTGTTGGGGACAGTTGGTCTGCACTTCACCTCCATCGTGTATGGGTGAGTGGAATGAAAAGGTATCTTGCACGTAGCTTCCGATGTAGCTAACCCATGTGCTAAAATATTTTGTCCCCTGGTCATAACCTGTAAATCAACTTTAGTGAAACATTTAAGGGAATCCAAAACAATATTCCTGTAAGCTCTGAGACGGGGATGTTTTGCTGCATACTCACCTTTGATTTGCTTGATAATTAACTCAGAATCGCCTCTTACCATAATTTGTTTGGCACCAACTTTCTTTAGAAGTTTCAGATCGAGCATCAAAGCTTCATACTCGGAAATATTGTTAGTGCATTGAAAATTTAATTTGTAAGAATGGTTTTCCGAATACCTGGATCTGTGATTGTGCAACCAAACTCCTGCTCCATCTCCTTCCTTGCTTACAGCTCCATCGAAGTCCATGCTCCAAAATTCTGCAGGAAATTCTTCACTTATCACATTTTTATTTATGTTTGCCTCGATGATCTCTTGGCCTTCGTTCTGACCAGACGTATCTTCTTCCAACTGAGTGATTTGTTCTCCTTTATCACCATCGTTATATAGGATAAAGGAATCTAGGTTAGAATGTGTAGAGTACAGGGGATAGTTATGTGGCTTTTCTTGGCTGCTGACCATATATTTCATCAGTGTCTCTCTGTATAGTCTTCTCTGTTGCCCGAATACCGGGATAGTGGCATATGACATATCCAACTGCAAAGTGCCTTTCAACTTGGCCCCCCAAGACCTGGACAACAACATACCATATTTCAGGGGAATGTCTGTGACCACAACATCCATAACCATGCTTTTTGCTGGAATCTGAACTAGAGTGATACATAAGTCTTTGATCAAACCGATACATCTAACTTTGCTGGAGTCAAAACAGTGTAAGTCCTTGTAAGGTCTGGTGACCTCGAGTCCCAGCTTTTCCATCACTGCTTTAGGCATCAGGTTATGGGAAGCACCCGAATCTAACATAACATTATGAAGAATTAGGTCGTGTATATTAAGGCTGATGTAAAAAGGAGCAACAATGCCGTTGTCGGTTTGACCATCAACTTCAGGGCCAAACAGGAGTTCGGGTTGATCATCTGTAAGATTTACAGTATCTGAATGATTCACTGATCCAATGGTTAAGGCCTTCGTGCCTATATCAGGTTCAATGCTCAGCGCTTTAATCACTTGTGAACGGTAAGCATCTTTACTCATCAACTCGGAAAGGGGAATGGGAATTTTCACTTTGGCTAATTCCTCTTCGAGGATGAAAGGTGTAGGTGCTTTGCTTTGGCTCAACAATTCTGATTTGTCCACCACATTCTTCTGGCCAGAAGTATTTGGTGGGTTAGTTGATGAAACCTCAGTCTGCGATGATCTTTTCAGAATATTAAGGTTTCTTTTTGCTGGAACTTCAACATTACCTTTCTCAGGGCTCTTCTCGGTAGAAGGCTCAGGGGATCTCTTGGTTTCGACTGTCTTCTTCGTTTCGGTCACCTTTTTTGGGGAAATTCTGTCTGTCTTTTTACTTCACAGATTGTACTGCTGGTGTACCTCCAAAATAACATTTTCAAATGCTTGCTGTTTGGTATCTTCAACTTCTTCACTTACCTTTGTTTGAGAGAGAAGAAAAAGTTCTTGCTCTTCCTGGGTAAGGAAAACAACTTCGTTATCGTGAATGCCCATGAGGTTTATGTGAGTATCCTCCAGTTCTTCAATTACTTATTCTCCTTCATCGGCATAGATTTCCTGTAGGGGCAGTCTGATCTATTGATCATGACCCTTCTGTTCTCTTTGATCTCTGGGATCTCTCTGCCTGATTTGAGGAGGATTCCTTCTAAAGTTAGGATTCCAAATTTGAGGAGATGGTTGGTTTTCTCTAGGAGGGTTTCTTTAATATATGGTGAGTTTCTCCATCATCCTTTCCATTTCTCTAGCTAAGGAATCCAATTTGGCATCATAAGAAGATGTGGAAGGTTCTTCTTTAATCGTGACTCTCCTCTCCGTCCTCTGTCGTGCCCTTTTAGCCAACAGGTTAGCCTCCACGCTTATTGCACTTTTCTGCATGTCTTCCAGGGTGATGGAGTTTCTTTCCCTTAATTGATATGACATATCAGCATCAAAATCATCAGGGAATTTTATCAATGCTAAAACTTGTGGAGGCTTAATATCGGCTGGGATGGCATTGTACAGATTATTGAAGCGAACACAATAATCTTGAACGGTCTCACCTTGATTCCTTCTGATGTTTTCGTATTCTGACAAGATTTATAGAGGATTTTTCTTTACATCCCATATGTCTAGAAAACTTCTTTGAAACGCCGTAAGTTCAAGCACTGAGGCAACACGTAAACCCTTGTACCATTTATTCACGTCATCGGTCAAACTCTGCACAAACAATCTCATTTGAGCGTTAGCCTCATCTACTTCCTGTAGATCAAAATAATCATTCATTTTATCAACATGTTGTTGTGCGCTCAAGGGCCCTGTTCCATCGAACTGTGGAAGTCTCATTTGATAATCCTGGAGCATAGCATGAAGAGGTGCAACCAACATCAAGGGAGCATATCTGGCTGCCATGATAGGTGGAGGGGGCGGGAAGACAACCTGGATGATAGGTGTGGTAGTTACAGAACACAAGGAGGAGGAGGGGCTTGCTGGTACAAAGTGAGCGGTTTGAGGGATCGTAGTGGGAAATATTATTTCAGGGGTTCGGGGTTGCAAGGTTTTTGTATCTAAAACGATTTCAGTCACAAAGCTGTCAGATTTTGTTCTAAACAGGCTTTGTTCAAAAATGATGTCAAAGTTAAGATCTTGAATGGTAACAAGTTCCTCTGGAAGAGAAGGGGACCTCTGAAGGGAACTATGACTTCCTGAACCTTCTACAATGGTATTTTTCTTGAGTAACTATTCTGGATTATCGGTTGCTATTGTAGGTTCTGGGTCTAGGTGAGATCGAGTATAAGCTCTTTTGGGAGACAGATTTCTTTTTGATTTATATAGATATATATTTTTTATCTTTATGAGTTCGAAATCAATATGTACGAGATTTTAACAACCTCTAAACATTATTACTTTCTTGGACTAGCAATTTTTCAGAAACAAAACCTTTTTCTAGGGAAAAGAAAACGTGGGGGCAAAAAATTTGTTCATCCCCAATATGGTCGCCACTATGTTAACGCTTTGTAAATTCCTAGAGGTTGTTGGGAAAGAAGAAATCTATGAGAGGTAACTTTATCGAACCGCTTCGAAACTAGAATCTATCCCTACCAACTTCAAAGAGGGATCTCTCTATATGATTTAGATGTGTTTAGAACTTAAGATATTAGGCTAGTTAAATAAACACGATTGAAAAGGTTTGTTGTTTTTTTTGAGTTGGATGAAAAGGGCCTTACGCATCCATTGGGCTATGGGGTCTGTGTTATAAAGATAAAAATCTAACCAGAAAACATAGATTCCTTTCACAGGGCAGGATAATGCATTCATTGGATTCCTTTAGCAGTAAAATGATGAAAAGTGGAAAAGACGAGAATATCAATTAAAGTAAAGAAGCAGTTAAGAATTCCTTTATTGTAATATCATAAGATAAACATTAAGATCTTTCAAAGTTTGAAACAGGGTATACAAAGATAAATCCTGCAACATGCGTTACTTTTAAAGATTTAGATTAGAAAACAATATGACAATTGAGCAAGAAAACATTCAACATAGAAAAGAAAACAACACTAATGAATAACACACGAGAATCTTGTGAAAACGTCTCTTTGTATTAATGGAAGATCTCTTGAAAAAGATTACAATCTTGTAGCTTGTAGGGCGTAAAGATCAACCCTGAATACTTCAAAGTGTGAATTATTTATAACTAAAAATTACAAGCGATCTTGTCATTAAAGATTAGAACGTGGCAAATCTAAATTTAGCTAACTATCTTAACAAGATACAAAAATCTAGGAAACTATTTGATGATGTGTCGAAACTTCATGCTGTCTTCTGGGTGAACCGTTGGTGAGGCCTCTGCATGACCTCTTATGACTGGATAGTTGACTAGGCTTGGACAACTCATCGACTACTCGATCAGATTGCAAAGCTCTTCCCATCGAAGGTGACTAGGAATGCTAACTTTGAGCAGTCTACGGTATACTTCATCCATCTCTATGTACTTGGCAAAGGTTTGCTTGGTGATGAAGATGTATCGGATCTCATGTTGTATGCTGATGTCAAACTATAAAGCATCCAAGAATGCCTTAACAGTGATACTACCTTGTATACCTGAGAATTTTGAGCTATCCTTAGCCACAGTGGCTAGTCTCTTTTTATAATCGGGGAGTGTCATCAATTTGTCATTTATAACTTTCATACCAGGAAGGATTTTCTTCTGCAGAGCTTCGATCTTGCTGAAACATATTTGTACCCCTACGTCCATGGTCTGGACCTTCTACTCCAGCTGTAGCATTAGTCCTATCTTGGTCAAGACCCTCTTGACCTCGAGGATGGTGTCTGTCCTATCTTCAATCTTCAACTCCTCTAGCTCCTCTCTGATTTTAGAATTTAGAAATTTGATGATCTCAGTAGCTTCTGTGGGCATCTCCCCCAGTCCTTCTCTTATCTTCTCGATGACCTGCTGACTTCTTTGCACCATCTCGTTTTACTCGAACATGATTTGTATCATCGGTCATATTTCATTCATGGACTTGGTGATGTCCATCCATACACTTTCTTTGACCTCAACCAGTGTTTTGCCCGCCACTGTTTTCTTTTGAAGCTGTTGCAATTCCTATTTAAACTTGTCTGAAGTTTGTTTCTCCTTGGCGTAGCCGGTTTGGAAGGAAGATTTGAGTTTCTGAAGGTTCTCAATCTCCTTTTTAAGCTTGTTAATCTTTGTTTCTTGCAAATTCATGTGTTCCATGGATTTAGCCAGCTCGACTGTCTTCTCCATAGCTATCAATGGAGTTTCCAAGGGGATTTCTACTACAGACGTTGTGCTCACTCCTATTAGAGTAACTACGCTCAGTGGAATGACCTCCATGGGATTTTACTGCTCCTTCTCTTTTACCATCTTTTCCAATTCTACTTCCATTTCTTTCAACTGTGCATTCTGCTCCATGATGAGCTTGAGCATCTCATCCTTTTCCCCTTCTGTCTCCGCTATTTCCTTTGCTTGTGAATCTTTTGTTGGATGCAATTTCAATTGTTTCCTCAGGGATGCTATATCGACATTTTTCTTTTTGATCATCTCCTCAACTTCTTTCACGTTCGAGGGATCATATCCGATCTTGAGGACCAGTTCCTCCAACATCTTAATCCTGTTATCCTTGGCGAAGGATGATATTTTTTCTAACTTCAACTGTGTCTGGACATTATTTAGAGATACTTGTAACTTGGAGGCAACAGTGGAAGCATGTGCCAATGTGGAGAAAACCATTTCTCCAGTTTTCCTGTGCAGATCCATCTGATCAGCTGGATGCACATCTTTAGTCTGAAATTCAAACGTTGCCCTTTTGTAATCGGTGATTACCTTTGGGTCTGGCACCTGTGCTTGCAGAAAATCCATGTGCATTCTACCCTTCTCAGTGTCGAATGCAAACAATAGTCGATGTTTTGCAGTGGATGTTTTCTTCCAGAACTGAGCATACGTGTTGCTGGTTAGCGTCTGATTTTTCTTCTGATCATACTTCTAAAAAATACTCAATTTCGGTCCTATTTTTCTCGGCTGGCTGGTTGGTGGAGTATCTGTAGGATTTCTGGGCAACATTGTAGTCATGATTTGTTTGCTTCTTGTACAAAGGAGTGACCGATCAACCTCCAATGTGGTAGTGGATCACATTCCATTTTCACCAACCGTGTCAGGTGCCAGACTGGTTTTTTTCCTCTTGGTATGTAGTTGAAATTTGTCAGATGATAGTTCAGTGACAGAAGGTGACACATCTTGCCTAGGCCTTTTCTCCTTGGGAGATTGTGGTGTGGTCGTCTGTGAGACAGTGACTGAGAGGTCATGTTGTTCTGTCTCAATCAAAGTATTTGGCTCCCATTCTGTCTAGTTGACGATATTTTCTATCTCAGGCCTGGATGTGTGGATGTACAGGATATTTTTATTTTTGACTCTCATCTCGGAAATTATCCCACACAGATCATAGTGCCATGCAAAACTAACAAAAAACTTCATCTCCTTAAGAATTTTGTCTGCTTCCTCCCCGACACCTCGACTATTGCAGACGAAAGACCCAATCTGCCCTTTGATTCTGAGTTGCTTCTTCTTCTTCAGAGACACAAAATGTATGTCGTTTGAATTTATCATTTGCCTTATGTATTCCAGGGCAAAAATCCTCACGGGTAAATACCTGGGCAATTTATATGGGGCCAACTCACACCCATACACTTTGATCTTAGTGTGGTTTTGGTATAGGTACCAATCACCAGTCTTTGTAAGGTCCGAGAGATGTAAAATCCTCTGAATTTCCTCATTAATTCTAGGTTTGGGTTTGTCGCTAAGCATAATCACCACTGGGTGGTAGAACTGCTCGATGAACTGCTTGAAACTAAAATTTGAAGAGTTATTTCTGAGCAATGAAGTCCACACTGTCACTACCTGTGGTTTCCCATCTTTATCCATCTTCTACATTGAAAAGGAAAATTTGTCCACTTGAAAGAACACGAACAGGTAAGCCAGTATTGAAGAATACCGGAACATGCCTTCTGTGGTGAAGTTGATGAATCATTCGTGAATGTTATCCACCGGGAACGTATTGCAGTAGAACTGAATAGTGGGTCTCTCATCAGTGGAAAAAATGGATAGAAATCCCAAGATGGGTTCATCCACCCATTGATCCGAAAAATATCCAAGCAAGGCATATAGTGATGTGATAACCTGGTTTCCCTTTACTGAGAACAGGGAGGAAGGGTAAGGGGGGTTTGTAGTGGGGAGATGAGCGGATTGTGGGAGGAAAAGCTCAAAAATCTGAGCTCTTTGTGGGAAAGACAACTTTTGGTAGAGCTCTATGATGATTTCGAGGTTGAAAGGTGAGGGGGACTCGACTCTGGGTATATACAACATCTGGTCGATGGTTTCTTATGTGATGAGTGTTAGCGATATTTCTTGTCTCGGGACAAGAAATAGAAACAAGACAGTGAAAGTCCCGAATCCCCGAGAGTCAATAGGGACCGTCCATCTGGAAAAGATGCGTGGCAGGAGATCAGTGTTATCGGGGAGGGTCCTGACAGGGAAGCATCCATCGGGATATCGAAGATCCCAGAAGCAAGGAGTTCTTGCATCTCGAACTCATGAACCCCGTAGCCCCGACGGGATAAGGTTGTGGTCATGGGAGTAGGTCATATGAGCAGGAGCTGAGCCGGAAGGGCCATCGCGTGAAGGAGCGCATCAGGGATTGGAGGATCGAGAGTTCCGGGTACATGTGCACCTCGGCACCGCAAACCCTGAAATCCCGATGAGAGTTGTTGCTGTGGTCACATAGGGCCATAGTATAGCCAGGAGGGCTAACCCATACACATGCACATCAGTAATTCGGGGATCGAAAATTCTAAGGGTTAGAAATTCCCGACGACAGGAAGGCCGAAACCTCGACGGGAGACACAAGGCTGCGGTCTTGTGGACGCATGGTCGTATGGACCTGAGCCTAGCCAGGAGGGGCTAAGGGAAAAAGAGCGCTCATCGGAGAATCGGTGATTGAGAGTTCAAAGGGTCAAGAACTCTTGACAACGGGGAACACGAAACCCCAAAACCCCGAAACCTGATACAGAATCGTGGAAAAGTCACGGTGAAGTACAGGAGGCCGTGAGTAAAGAGAGGAAGCACTACATTCTCCGGGCACCGATTCGACGTGAAATCCTAGTATCTGCTAGGAATGAATGCAGAGAAGAGAGGGTGGTTGAGGCCTCTCCTCAGTCATTTATTGAAGAGTATGGAGGTCCCGACCAAAAATCTACCCGGGAGGGTACCCTGTACCAGTTCTCTTCAGAAAAGCCATACCGAGTCCTCGACTAGCCAGAGGAGGTCTGCGCACGCTAACTCGGCATTTACTGATTCATCTACTCCCCCTGCAGGAGATATGCGCAGTTAAGGTGGTGTCCGACAAAGAATATCAATATGAGTTTGACTAAAGGGACACCAAGCCTTGGGCGACTGGGCACGCCTCTGTTAGGCATTTTTCTCTGAGTATATAGACTAAGTCTTTCTATTTTGTAAGGCATCGATGGTTGAGCAGAGCTCCCTACTGCAATGTTTTAGCAACTATTCTAGTTTTCATCTTATGCATCTGTATTTGAGATATCTTGTTTATGACAGACAATTTTTCTTGTTCCATCTGGTTTTCTTCTCATGCTTAGAGAGTTCGTGACTGACCGAGTCGCACGAATTATTACAGTTATGTTATGATAAATGATTTATCATTGCATTATTGTATTCTCTGGTTTTTGTATTTAAGTGCAAGAAGACCTTGCGTTTGGATGCCTTCTTCTATAGTCTGTTAGGAACTTGTCGTTTGTAACAGACCTTCGCACTCCTTCCATACAAGTCTTCCATCTGTTCACCCTTTACTACACTCACTGTCTGAAGTTTACAAAGACCTCACTCACCCATGCATGCCTGGCCTAGTTTAGAGTTGGAATGATACCATTTTGAGTTGGCTTCCATTCGGTCACCCCATCTATAAACAAACCGTGACATAAAAACTGATGGGCGTCGGGCTCTACTCCTGATAGCAATCCAGGAGTGACTTCCGTCGCCAACATTTCTGGCGCCGTTTTCGGGGACGAAGTTGAAGATTTTCCCTGGGCAGAACGACATTGAGTCTCTGATTCTGAAGGTGCATCAGACATCAGAGACCTTAAAGATTGCTACTATGCACTTGGCAACTCCACTGTGGCGACTCCATTGTCTCCACATCACTGTTTCGGCTGTGACTACTGTTAGCACACCTGAAAGCTGACCGTAAGGAGCTTTCTCGAGAAAGTTTCAGCGGCTACTTTCTCAGCCTGAGGAGCTTCCTGGGGTAACGACACGTTAAGATCTGGCCTTTGATGGTGAACAAGGACCAGACACACTTGAAGCTGCGCATCTTTCACCTGGCGAATCCACTGGTTCGATATGGAGAAAACTATGGCTCAAAGGTTTTCTTTCTGTGACTTTTCTCAGATAGTTGGCTTTCCTAATGCACTTCCTGATAGAGACCAATGGGAAGATTTCCTCCCAGAATTTCATGCATCAGATTGGGAAGAACCAGCTGAGCATTTATTGGACTTCCATGAGCATTTACTGGACTTCCATGAGGCTATCCAGATTAAGCTCTTCAGGTATTCATTGAAGGGAGCTTCTCTTGAATGGTGTCGGTCTCTTCCCGCCGCAAGCATCCGCTCTTTAGAAGGTTTTCATACAACTTTCAATTCATTTTGTAAAGACTACTATCCAGTTGTTCGCTTGTTTAAAATATGTTGTGAAGAGTTTTCTTCACTTCATGAAGCCTCTGTTGGCCCTGAAGACCATGCCCATGATGAATCCCTTACTGTGGAGGAAATCATCTGCTGTGAAAAAATTGAGGTGTTGAGTGATATGAGTGGTGTTAGCTCGAGGATGGAAGCATCTGACATCATATCGGATGTGTCTGTTCTTTTAGATGTTCATAAAGATCAACACGCCTCCTATGGAGATTATGAGTTGGTAGAGAAGATGTGGTCCATGGTAGATGGCTCACCTAAATGTCGGGTTGAAGCAGATATTCCTAGCAACCCTATTTCTGAGGACGGAGACCTTCTCGTTTGTAAAGAAGACATTATTTTGGAAGCGGTTCCCTCTCTTTTTCTCCAGGGAGTTTATCACGATATATTTTTACCTGAGATTAAAGAGAAGAAGATTATGTATGAGCAACCAGAAGCAGCGGGTCCCATTGTCCCTGAAACAGATATTTTTGACAGGATCACCATTCTGGAGGAGGATCATAGAGATAAGGGTCAACCCCTTTTTGATGAATATTATAGTGATGATGAGAAACACGCTTATCCTACATTCGATCACTATAAACATACTGAATATCCAGTTAGCAAGAAGAATCACCCCATGGTCCCTATTTATGATGAATATGAATCGGACTTGGAGGAGAGACAACAAGAAGAGGAAAAATAACCAGAGGGGCAGTCTGCTCTTTGTTCAAAGCCAGTCATTGAGCATCCACCACCTGAGATCAGCGAGCCCTTTTCAGTTATTCACCAGCCTGTGCTTATTAGAGATATTCAGCCGCAGGTGAACAACTGTGTAGCATAAGAGGTCGTCTGTCGCCAATTTCCTGGAATTGGCCACTCATTTTATGACCCTTTCAGTGAATACATGGAGTGGCATTTCCCTTATGCATTGGAGCCGCCCTATTTCATCTCAACTCCAACCTGTAAGGAGGAGTTGAAGAGTGTAACCGTTCTGCTGTCACGGTTACACCATCTGCTGGTGATCATCGACAGGAGGAAGGAGCTTCTATCCAGGAAGCTGCTTGAATGGCTATGGTGGAAGTTTTCTTTCACCTAGCCCATGTAAAGTGTTTCATTAGTTTAGGTTTGTATATAAATAATCTCTTTGAGCATGTATCTTTGTTTTGTTGCTTTTACTTTTCGGCATATATTTTCAGCAGCGGGATGTTTTGAGCATGACTCCATAGCCCAACAGCAAGGCACTGAAGCTGCGGAATGAGTTCTTAGAGCATCGCAGGGATGAATATATCCCCCAGGGAGCCTAATGTTAGCGATATTTCTTGTCTTGGGACAAGAAATAGAAATAAGAAAACGAAATTCTCGAATCCCCGAGAGTCAATAGGGACCGTCCATCTGGAAAAGACGCGTGGCAAGAGATCAACATTATCAGGGAGGGTCCCGACAGGGAAGCGTCCATCGGAGTTGAAGCCATCGGGATATCGGAGATCCCGGAAGCAAGGAGTTCATGCATCTCGAACTCACGAACCCCATAGCCCCGACGGGATAAGGTTGTGGTCACGGGAGTAGGTCATATGAGCGGGAGCTGAGCTGGAAGGGCCAGCGCGTGAAGGAGCGCATTGGGGATCGGAGGATCGGGAGTTCTGGGTAGATGTGCACCTCGGCACCGCAAACCACGAAACCCCAATGAGAGTTGTTTCTATGGTCACATAGGGCCATAGTATATCCAGGAGGGCTAACCCATACACAGGCACATCGATAATTCGGGGATCGAAAATTATAAGGGTTAGAAATTCCCGACGACAGGAAGACCGAAACCTCGATGGGAGACACAAGCCTGCGATCTTGTGGACGCATGGTCATATGGACCTGAGCCTAGCCAGGAGGGGCTAAGGGAAAAAGAGCGCTCATCGGAGAATCGGTGATCAGGAGTTCAAAGGGTCAAGAACTCTTGACAACGGGGAACACGAAACCCTGAAACCCGATATAGAGTCGGGGAAAAGTCACAATGAAGTACAGGAGGCTGTGAGGAAAGAGAGGAAGCACTACATTCTCCGAGCGCCGATTCGACGTGAAATCCCAGTAGCTGCTAGGAATGAATGCAAATAAGAGAGGGTGGTTGAGGCCTCTCCTCAGTCATTTATTGAAGAGTATGGAGGTCCCGACCAAAAATCTACCCTGGAGGGTCCCCTGTACCAGTTCTCTTCAGAAAAGCCATGCTGAGTCCTCGACTAGCCAGAGGAGGTCTACACATGCTAACTCGACATTTACTGATTCAGCTACTCCCCCTGCGGGAGCCATGCGCAGTTAAGGTGGTGTCCGACAAAGAATATCAGTATGAGTTTGACTGAAGGGACACCTAGCCTTGGGCGACTGGGAACGCCTCTGTTAGGCATTTTTCTCTGAGTATATAGACTCAGTCTTTGTATTTTGTAAGGCATCGATGGTTGAGCAGAGCTCCCTACTGCAATGTTTTAGAAGCTATTCTAGTTTTCAGCTTATGCATCTGTATTTGAGATATCTCGTTTATGACAAACAATTTTTCTTGTTCCATCTGGTTTTCTTCTCATGCTTAGAGAGTTCGCGACTGACCGAGTCGCACGAATTATTACAGTTATGTTATGATAAATGATTTATCGTTGCATTATTGTATTCTCTGGTTTTTGTATTTAAGTGCAAGAAGACCTTGCGTTTGGATGCCTTCTTCTATAGTCTGTTAGGAACTTGTCGTTTGTAATAGAACTTCGCACTCCTTCCATACAAGTCTTCCATCTGTTCACCCTTTACTACACTCACTGTCTGAAGTTTACAAAGACCTCAATCACCCATGCATGCCTGGCCTAGTTTAGAGTTGGAATGATACCATTTTGAGTTGGCTTCCATTCGTTCACCCCATCTATAAACAAACCATGACATAAAAACTGATGGGCGTCAGGCTCTGCTCCTGATAGCAATCCAGGAGTGACTTCCGTCGCCAAGAATGAGGAAAATAATTTCTCTGGATGAAGACATAATGGCTCTTTTTTCAGGGATATAATGGGCCTGACATTTGAGGGCGAATTCGGGAAAGTGGTGAATCTGGGGGAGTAGATACAGGGGAAGATTCGACTCCTAGAGACCAATATCATCGCTCTGGTCAAGGAAAACCTCTTTGAGCCATGATTGCAAGTCCGCGAAGTCAAACTCGCATCTGGTGTCTGCAATTAAATAGTCTTTGTCGGCCAGGGGGATCCTATCGAGGTCGACAGGGGGCGGGAGGAAAGGATTTTTTTCCGCTTCTGTCCTCTTTGATTTTGGCGCCATCAC
>ML786706.1:289283-302041 GCA_009831015.1 Picea engelmannii | reverse complement strand
TTTGCAACCCTCCATGTGAAACTTACCCAGTATCTCCCTTGCATACTTTCCTTGAGACACAAAAAGTTCACCATCTCATTGCCATATTTCCAATCCAAGGAAATAATGAAGAAGGCCCAAATCCTTCATCTCGAACTCCTTTGTAAGGTCCTCCTTGAACGAGTGTATCAATTGCTCATCACCAGTCACTATTAAATCATCAACATAAAGAACCATGATTAAAATCTTACCCTCCACCACAATTTGGTATAGGTTTTCATCAGCTTCACTTTTGGTGAAGCCCAGTTCGGTGAAATAGTTGTCTATCCGAGTGTACCAAGCACGGGGTGCTTGATTTAGCCCATATAGTGCTCTCTTGAGTCTGCACACATGCGACTCCCTGTCAAAGGTCTCAAAACCTTCTGGCTACTCAATGTACACTTCTTCCTCATTGATCTCGTTGAGAAACACAATTTTTACATCTATCTGATGAATGCGCCAGCCCATCTGCGCTGAGAGTGAAAAGATGGATCTTATGGAAGAGTACCTTGCAACAGGTGTAAAGGTCTCATCATAATCTATCCCCTCGATCTGTGAGAATCCCCGGGCCACAAATCTGGCCTTTTATTTCTCAACACTCCAATCAACAACTTGCTTTACCTTGTAGATCCACCTCGAACCTACGACTGATTTGTCAACCGGTCTTGGAACAATTTCCCATGCACTATTTTTGACAATGGATTCATACTCCTCTACCATAGCATCAACCCAAGTGGGATCCTGCACTTCTTCTTGAAAGGAAGATGGTTCAGTCACAATACATTTTCTCATGAGAGCCATGTATCCAGTAAATTGATCAGGAGACTGTCTCTGTCTGTGCTGTGAAGTAGGGACTCCTACATTCTGTGCAGCATATAGTCTCAATCTATCAACTTTTGTGGTTCTCTTTATACCATTTCTGATGGATGGATCTACTTGAGTGGCTTCCTCCACTCCATGAATCTCCTCATGTGGTTGATCCACATCCCGAGACTCATCTTTGGGAACCAACAGTTCCTCTTCTGAATGCAAGTCTAGCTCCCTCTCAAGCGACAACCGCATGGATTTCCCCTAATTAAATTTTATATCCCATTGCATAACAATCATCTTACTATTAGGAAAATACACATGATAATTATGGGGTGTTTCTGTGTACCCCACAAATATCCCAACTTCAGCAGTTGGTTCCAGCTTCTTCCTGGCATCCTTGGTCACATGCACATAAACAAATGAGCCAAAAATCTTAAAATGAGAAACATCAGGTTTCTTACCAGCGAAAGCTTCTTCAGATGTACTCATGCCAAGTACTCTATGAGGACACCATTTTTTCACATAAACCACAGTATTTCATGCTTCCACCCACAAATGCACTGGTAGGCCCTGATCATGCAACATCACTCGTGTTTCACCCATGATCGTTCTGTTCTTCCTCTCTGTGATCCCATTTTGCTATGGGTTATGAGGTGCTATGAGTTCTCTTCAAATTCCTTCTTTGCTGTAGAAGTCTTTGAATTCATTAGAGATGTATTCTCCACCATTATCACTCCTTAGAGCCTTCACTTGCTTCCCCGACTCTTTCTCCACCAATGCTTTAAACTCACAGAACTTTGAGAATGTTTGATTCTTCTTTTGCATGAAGAAGATCCAACATTTATGAGAAAATTCATCAACAAAAATAACATAATACCTATGTTTTGTTGTTGAAGCAAATGAGAATGGTCCACACACGTCTATGCGAATTCTCTCCAGGATCACTGAAGCACGGTTCTCCTTTTCATGAAAAGTGGACTTTACATACTTCCCCATGGTGCAACCCTTGCACTGATATAACTGAGCAATTGTTCCCATTGGAAGTCCAGTAGATATTTGTTGCATGATCTTCCAGGCTCCATGACGAAGATGGCCCAATCGGTTGTTCCATAATTCTCCCTCATCCTGGCTCACAACTTTTTTTGCCTTGCCCATCATGGCAACACAACCATCTATCTCCAGAATGTAGATATTTTAAACTTGAATCCCTATCTTCTTGACTTGACCCATTTCTTTATGTCACAGGAAAGATTTTCCATCACTGAAAACAACATCATAGACTCTGTCCTCCAACATTGCGACTGAGACCATGTTTTTCTTCAGACCTGGAACATGCATAACATTTTTCAATTGAAATGGTTTACCTAACTCCCTCTAAAAGGCAATGGTACAAATTCCAGTTGCACTGTATCATCCATCGTTTCCCATCTCAATATGCATTCTGAGATCTTTCTCCTCCAAGTCACTGAAAGACTCTCTATCTCCCGTCATGTGGAAGGAAGTGCCACTATCCAAATACCACATCGATCTCGATGCACTTGATGCCATGCATGCAATCAAAGAGAAGTAAAGTTCAAATTGCAAGGCAAGGGCCTCACCATTTGCAACTCCAACAATATTCTTGTTCTTCCTCTTTTGCGGACAGTTAGTAGTGAGATGTCCATGTTTGTGACAGTGAAAACACTTCACTTTGGACAAATCCAGCTTCTTGACTTTAGGCTCGCATTTTGAATGGAATTTCTTCCCCTTTCTTCTCCTTGCCTTAGCATCCAAAGCACAATCCTCTTCATCATCATGCTTTGATGAAGATCCATCTCTGGTGTTCCTCCTGAACTCTTCCTGCACTAGATCTGACCATAGTCGGTCCCAATCTGGAAATTTTTCCCTTCCATTGATAGAGTCTCGATAACTGTGCCAATTCTTGGGAAGTCCTAGGAGCGCCAAGCTCACCAAATCATCATCAATGACTGTTATTCCCACACTCCCCATCTCATCCCGACATTGGACAAACTTCGTGAGATATTTTGAAATGGAGTCACCCTTTTCCATCTTGATCTTCCTGAGTTTATCTTTGAGCGCCAATTTCCTATGGTCGTTGTTGTTTTGGAATAGATCCATAAAAACCTTCCACATTGCATGTGGTGTGTCTTTCCCATGGAGAATTCATACAATGTGGTCTCATACTCCCTCCAACAGAATCCTCCTCACCTTTGCCACTTTCTTTTTCCATGCATCAAGATTTGCAGTTTCTATAGCAACTGGCTTAGGAACATCTCTGTCAATGAAATCCTTCAAGTCATTTTCTTCGAGTACTGCCTCCATCCTGTCCTTCCAAGAAATGTAGTTCGAGCTTCCCTCGAGTGCATACTCCAACCTCACGCCATTGAAATCCATTTCGATCTTGAATCAACTGTAGCACCAAGAAAATTCTTTCTGCAAATTCAAATTCTATCCAATCACAAACTCAACTTATGCAATCCCTCTTGCTTGTTCTAGTCTCACGCTGAACCTTCGCGACTTCTTCTAACCTAGCCTGCAGACCTTACAAGCGTTTCCGCACCTCCCGAGTTATTTGACAGCGGGATTTCCGCACTATAATGCACAGTGGCTTGTGGAAAGCTCTAGTGATTTCCGCACTGTTATGCATAGTGGCCTGTGAAAAGTACGCACCCTACGAGTGTCTAGGGTGAGAAAATGTCCAGGGATTTCCACACTGTAATGCACAGTAGTTTGCGGAAATGTATAGTAAATTTTATGCGCGTACCAGTCAGTAGTACGCTGCCACACCCTGCTAGAGGAGGGACCTGCGGAAATCTTGAAATTTACGCACCTCACTAACGCAGCTCTGATACCATGTAGAAATTTCAATACCAATTAGGTATTTCCTGGATTCTCATGATCTAACAATTTTTTGTCACTTGTTAAATACATAATCGCTTCTACTAATATTCTTGCGGAATTTAAACCATGATCGACAATACAATATCAAGAAAAAGAATCAATCAAACATAACACAGATGTTTTATTGGGAAAGCATAAAGCTAAAAAAACCCACTATCATATATTATGTATATCATGGATCATGAAACAATCTCATACAAAACTCTAATCCAAGAGCTCTCAGTACAATACAATCATCTCACACTGTCGTACAAAAATCAACAAATACATGTGCCAATTCTCTGTGTCCAGATAACCTTCCTCCTCTGCTCAATCCCTACAATGGATGATAGAATCATCTACACTAGACTGCACATGCTCATGGGCATATCCACTATGTGTGTGATTTCATGAGTGCACTTCACTCAAATCACAACTGATAGCCAAATTGTCCCTTTCTCCTGTTATCTCAACTGGGTCTCCACTGGATCTGACATGCATGTAGTTAACAATGGTAAATCTTCAGTTGCATGTGAGATCACTGATTGTGAATTAATTAATAATTAATTCACTGAAATCTCACTAGTGCAAGTTTATTTACAACTAGTACAACTGATATTAACTCACTTAACTAAGTTAAACTACTTTACAACTCACATAACTACACTTATAATTCTGTTACAACTCCAAATCACTCAGTTATAAATGAGATAATAGATTAATATTTATTGTCCAATTTGTTTAAGGGAAAAAAAATTTAGACACACATTTCTTGTTGAATTTTCAACAATTAGGAACTGAGAGGATGTGAAACATTCTATCCAATGTAGATTTCAAGATAAGGAGCAACTAAAATCAAATATGCAGATGGATTTTCAAGTTGCGCAACTTTTCAATGGATAGTCTTATCCTTAAACACATATCAAACAATGCGTAAGACAATCACAATTTGTGGAAGTACCATATCACTTATGGGTTCAATTATTTCCCCATTCGTTAGGTATGATCTTGAAATCCTGGTACATTCATGAAGAGACCAGAAGGCAGACCAACAGTTGGAAAAATGTAGCAGACAATTTTGCAAGGACTTCTCTTTTACAAGTAAGTACCCTGAGCTTAATATAGTCCTGCAAAGAATTAAAGAAATGATTTTTACCGATGTTTGTGTATATTTTAACCTTGTACAATATTTACTGCAAACATATTTTTAGTAAAAGAACAAAAAAGATACAATGGAAAATACACACATTACACAAAGATTTTTCCCCTGGAAACCCAAACCGGGAAAACAAGCATATTCTATATTCATTCATAGTGATACATTTTTTACAATACAATATACATATAGGAGCCAACAACATCCAAAACCCTAACCCAATGACCTAGATTAGTCAACAACCCTAATTCCTTAACTGGAAATAGAAAACCATCGACAAAAACCATGTGCCGAAAAACCTCCCAAAAATGCGACACTACTATTCATGCAAAGTATATAACACATACCCAACATTCTCCCACTTGTTATTTTCTTTGAATACAGGGGGTTACAGGGTTACATAATCAACAATCTAGGGAAGCAATTCCCATGGATCCTCTACACCAAGAGAACTTCTTAGTGCTCACAGATTTTGTTAATGAATCTGCAACATTATTCAAAGTGTCCACCTTCATCAACAACGCTTTCTTTTCTTCAACCATGTCTCTCACAAAGTGATATTGAATATCAATATACTTTGTATTTGAATGATAAGCCATGTTCTTTGCTAGAAAAATTGCACTTTGACTGTCACAATCTATCCTTACAGCTTGTTGTACCAACCCAATACTTGAAAACAATATTTGAACCATATTGCTTCCTTACTTGCATGAGTGGCTGCCATGTATTCAACTTCTGTAGTTGAAAGTTCCACTACAACCTATATTTTTCTCATCCAACTTATTGCTCCTCCAAACAGGTTAAACACATACCCACTTGTAGATATCCTATGATCGAGATCTCCAACCTAGTCTGCATCAACAAATCCATGTATATCCACCACTATGTCCAATCCCAATCTTCCTTGGTAGCACAATCCATAGCTAGCAGTGCCACTCAAATACCTGAAAACCCTTTTTACTGTTGTCCAATGCTCCTTCCCTGGTTTTGACTTATACTTTCTCAAAACTCCCACTACATGTGCAAAGAATATAACACATACCCAATAGTTTGTAAATGGAAATCAGACCTAGTGGTATGTGCCAATCATAGTCAAGTGCATCAGTCTAACCTTCACTTAGACATGGAAAAGACACCCATAGAATGATATAAAATCGAGAAGTATTTGGAAAACCCAATGATTTAGAAGAACTGAGAAATTTAGCCATTAAGCAAACAAAAGGAAGTAGAGAAATCCAAAACACACTACCCAGTCAGACTGATAGCTCTTATAACCATCCATTGAAGTTGTGAAAAGTCAACATAGGAACTACCGAGAAACCAAAGATAGTTGTCGTGTGAGATTACTGGGATGAGCAAACTAGCCAGGAAATACATATCATGTTGCGGGAGTATGAGGACATATTCCCAATGACATTCTCATAGCTTAAAGGGATAAAAGGAATTATGGGAGAGATGAAAATTGAACTAAAACCAGGATCAAAACCTGTAAGGCATAGACCATATCGTCTTAACCCCGGGGTGAAAGAGAAGGTTAAGAGGGAAATAAACAAGATGCTTGAGGCCATACTTATTTTTCCCGTTGAATAATCAAAGTGGGTTAGACCCATAGTCATCCAAAGAAAGAAAGGTACATAGGACATTGGGGTATGTGTAGACTATAGAAGCCTTAATTTTTTTTGTGTGCATGACCCTTTTCCCACACCTTTTACTGATGAGGTGCTATAATAGGTTGTGAGGAAAGAGTCTTACTCATTTATGGATGGATTTTTGGGGTATCAAGAAGTGAGAATTACCAAAGAAGACAAAAATAAGACCACATTCATAACAAAATGGGGGTCATTTTCATATAATGTGATTCCCTTCGGTCTAAAAAATGCCCCTGCATTTTTTTCCTGGATTGTAGTAGAATCCTTCCAAGAATTTATTCACAAATTAATAGAATTTTATATGGATGACTGGACAATGTACAATTTGCTGAAAGAACATGTAGCACTACTACGACTGATGTTTGATTGGTGTAGGGAAATGAAGATATCTTTAAACCTTAGAAATTATATCTTCTGTGTGCCACATAGAAATCTGTTAGGCCACATAGTATGTCGAGAAGGAGTGTTGGTAGACCCAACCAAAGTTGTGGTCATTTTGAATATGCAACCACCTATGAGCGCTAAACAATTGCGCTCAACGCTGGGGCACACAGGGTACTATCGCAAGTTCATCAGAAGGTATGCGAATATTACTGCACCCCTAGAAAATCTACCAAAGAAGTTTGAATTGTTCCGGTGGACACCAGAGTGTGATCGAGCATTTGACATCCCGAAGGAAAATCTCAGAAAATTACCTATTTTGATATTTCCAAATTGGGAAAATGAATTTCATGTGCACATGGATGCATTAAGTATTTCCCTGGGAGCCATCTTAGCACAACCAAGAGATGGAAATATAGATCATCCCATCCATTTTGGTAGAAGGAAGCTATCAAAAGATGAACGCAACTATACAACCACATAAAGGGAGGGTTTGGCTATGATTTATGCTCTACAAAAGTTTAGACATTACTTGTTAGGCTCTCATTTAAATTTTTTTACTTATCATTCTACGTTAAAATATTTTGTCAACAAGCCTATCTTGGAAGGAAGAATTTGTCGATAGTTGTTACTATTTCAAGAATTTTCATTTGAGGTGATCATCAAACCTGGAATATGGAACATGGGTCCCAATCACTTGTCCAGATTGGATTTAGGGGAGAGTGGCAGAGCAATCGATGATCAATTCCTAGATGCAGACCTGTTCTGAGTTGAGGCTGTATTAGAATACCTGGAAGACATAAAAGTTTTCCTAAGTACAGGGGCCTACCTAGAAATGTACTCTACAATGAAGAAAAACCATATGGTGGTTCGAGCAATGGACTATCTATTGATCATGGGGCAATTCTAAAAGTTGGGCCTAGAAAGTATCCTTAGGAGGTGCCACAGTGGAGTTGCGGGAAGCCATGTAGGAGGAAATGCCACTACGTAGAAAGTCCTCTAAGATGGATTATGGTGGGACACACTCTTTAAAGATGCGAATGAGTATTCTAGATATTGCGACGTCTGTCAGAGAGTAGGTAAGCCAACACGTCGAGATGAATTTCCTCTTCAACCAATTAGAGCTCTACAAGAATTTGAGAAGTGGGTGGTTGATTTTATTGGACCAATCAACCCCACAACTAAGCACTCAAAGGCCAGGTATATTATCACCGCAACCGATTACCTGACACATTAGGATGAGGCAACAACTATTCAATAGTGTTCGACTGATACCGCTTCCAGGTTTATCTTTGAAAACATCATCACTCAGTTTGGATGTCCTAGGAGTCTGACTAGTGACCAGGGTGGTCATTTTATTAGTAGTACAATATAAAATATTACGACAAAGTTCCTAATCCAACATCATAAAAGAATCCCCTACCATCCACAATCCAATGACACAATGGAGGCATTTAACAAGATTCTAGAAAGAGGTTTGACAAAGGTTTGTTGCACAAATAGGGAAGATTGGGATGACAAAGTCTAAACATTTTTGTGGGCTAACAGGACGACCATGAAGAAACTTCACAAGTATATTCCATTTCAGCTAGTCTATGGGAAATAAGTTGTGGTACCTGTAGAATTCATTACCCCTAGTCTCTACATTGCACATGTTACACATATGTCAGAGGATGAATCCGTTGCATATAGGGTTACAGAGTTGCAGGAACTTGATGAGACCAAGTTTTTAGCATAATTTCGTCTAACAGTTGAGAAATTTAGGCAGAAGGCCGGACACAACAGGAATATTACGGCCAAAACATTTCCATAAGGAGATAAGGTCCTACTTTATGAAATACAATACCAGAAACATCCAAGAAATTGGCGCATGCATTGGTTGGGCCCATTTATAGTTGCAAATATCCGACACTCTGGTGTAGTCAGACTAGCGCAGCTGGATGGTATAATTCAACCAGGATGGGTGAATGGCACTCACCTGAAACCCTATATTTCTCAGGACCAAGCTAAAGGAATGTTTCTCCAGTCCAAAGGATCATGTATAGTAGTTAGATTTGAATTTATGTAATTTATTTAAATTCAGTTAATAAAGTCAGAGTGTGCATTGTTGCGTCGCGACATGTATTTCATTTTTTTCATTCTAAGCATTACTTTGGTGAAGAACTAATTACTTAGTGGCATAGGATCAGAAGAGCCATGAGTACATTAAATGTAGTCATTAAATATGACAGGGACCCCATTATGGTCGGAGGGAGAGTGAATCCAAACTGAATCTCAGTCCATGTGCCACACACACCCTGTTCAATCATATTCTTTATGATCACTACAATAAACTATCCAAAATTATGTTAAGACATAAATCCATGATACACAGAGATTCCATTGGTATTCACACCAAGATCCTCAACCGTTCAAACAGTAAGGCTTGAGGCCGACCACGTCCCTGTCAACTTGTTCAGTAAAATCTAGAATCACCTGATAGATTTACCCTGTTAACAGTCCTGTCGGAAAAATTAGCTCAAGGTTGTGTCTATAGGATTAATCATGAGTTCCCTTAGGAGTAATGATAAAACCTACCAAATGGATTGATTATAAGGCTGGGTGAACTCAACATAAGACTTATTGTTTGCTATTTCGTGTTTTGAGATTTCTGAACTTTCATAGAGCTTGCAAAATTCTCGGACCCATAGTCGCGACCCTGGAGCCTAGTACAGTCGGTCTAAGTATTTTAGCATTCCATAGAAACAATGCCAAGAGATACAGGAAGCCATAGTTTAGTCTCCACAGAAGAATTTCTATATGAGTCGTGTGATCCCTGGGTTGAGATCGTGGGTGACCTCAAAGGAAAGTTTGAGCAAGTGAATCTCCTCGACCTCGACCTGATAGACCAAGTATTGTTCCCATAGATGAACATTAACGTGTTATGAGATTTGGCTCCAGATGCAATGAGAGGGATGTAGTTCATGTCAAAGCTGAAGTTTATCAACCTCTTCAACTCCAACATTATGAATCTCTGAGACTTTCCAGTTTTTGACACTACTAGTGAGGTTGTGCGGTGTACCAAGTTCCTCATCATCCGGGTGCATGACATGAGTTTATGGCTTGATAGACGGTATCAAATTCATCTAGAGGATATCCATCAACTCATAGGAATTCACTCGAAGGTGAGGATGTATGGAAAGGGTTCCAAGTCCCCAGTAAGCATGGGAAGAAAAATGGAGAACCATATTGTATGAAATATTTCATACATAGAGAGGGGATGCACAACCAAGATTGGCCCCATTTTACCAGAGACGGTCATGTCATCCTACTATGTGATTGTTAAAAAGGTGATGTAATCATATTACAAGGGTGAGTGCACGTTGTATGCCCTATCAGTGGCATATTTTTGTGCCAATGGAGCAGTATTTAATTGGTGTAGCTATCTGTTGGAAGAAATCCTGGTAGCGTATGAGGAGGCTCAAGAGAAGGGAGGAACCTTCACCTATGGATACTTTCTCATTACGTTCGCTATGCTGAAGTGGATTCCACCCTCAAGAAGACCACTATCACCTGTGGATAAGGGTCGCTTGGAAAATATGTTTGAGCCTTGAAACTCAAGGTCGAACTCAGAGAAAACAACATTTAACAATGCAACATTCTTGAAGTGGTACAACCTTCTATTAGATGCATTTAAGAGGTTGTGCATACCAGAGAATTTTCTCTGTTGGAAAATGTTTAACAGGTAGCGCATGCTTGTCATTGATGGCAAGTACAACAATGAAGATGGCATGAGTACAGGAAGAATGTAACAGATGGGCACCATAAGTATTTTAAGAAGACACTGCAGAGCAAGACTGATAAGTTCAGAAGAGATAGTGCAGAGGATTGTTGGCAGGTTATTATCAGGCAAAGTAAGCTTGTCATTGATGGCAAGATCAGAGTATGCAACGAAGGTAAAACAAAGACAAAGTACGCTCCGGAGGAGAAGCGCCAGTGATCACTGGATCTCATCCTGAATTCCTGATGGCCGTCAGATCTGAATGAAGACAAAAGGAGTGTGCAGATCTAGAGGATAGATCTCAGGCGTTAGATCTGAGCGCAGGGTCTGACCACCGTTGGATCGAGGAAAACCTGCACGATCTTTAAAAGTGCAAGGAGTAGAGGGATCACAAATCACGGAAGTAGGAGGACCGTCCATCTCAGGGGGTTATGTGGACCGTTGATCCGACTCCCTGTCAAAGTTTCGGGGATCGAGAGTTGGAGATGTCAAAGAATATTGACATCAAGAATCTCGAAATCGCGATGTGTGAAATCCTTACTGAACCTGAACCTTCAGATCAAGATGTGATCTAGACCGTTGACCCGACTCCCTGTCGGGGTTTCGAGGATCGAGTGTTGGAGATGTCTAAGAATATTGACATCAAGAATCCCGAAATCGCGATGTGTGAAATCTCGACTGAATCTGAACCGTCAGATCAAGATGTGATCTATACCATCGACCCGACTCACATCAGTAGACCACATCAGCTAGGAACACGTGGCACAACTAGGTAATGACAAGTGTCAGAATGATTCAACATTTCAGGCACATGTAAGTCACGAATCAGAGTGACACGTGGCAGTATTCAACACGTGTCAATCCACGTGTGACGTCAGCAGATGGACACCACTTCGGAGTCTTGAGGATCACGTGTTGGAAATGTCAAAGAAACAATGAAACATGAATCTCGATTTCGCGATATGAAAAATCGCGACTTAAATCAAAGTCGTTGAATCAAGATCAAATCTGGACCGTTGATTCCAGTCCATGTCGAAGTTTCGAGGATCGAGTGTTGAAGTTGTCAAAGAACATTCACCACAGGAATCCTGATTTCGCGATATGCGAAATCACGATGTAATCTGAGCCGTCAGATCAAGCTTTGATCTGGACCATTGATTCCAGTCAATGGAGAGACATCGAGGATTGAGAGTTGGACATGTTAAAGATTATTGACATCAGGAATCCCGATATCGCGATTTAATCACAGTCGTTGAATAGAGATCAGATCTGGATCGTTGATCAAACTCCATATCGGAGCTTCACGAATCGCGACATAGAGAGGCAAAGAACTCAATGCATCAAGAATGCCTAAATGTCGAAACCGGATTTAAAGGAAAGATTAATAAAGCTCATCCAATGGCGTAGATTAACCTGAAGGAGATCTGAGGGCTATTTTTGCACGACACAATGAAACTGCTAGAAACCATTGATGGTTTCTACCAGAGGATGCGAAGACACTTCGGGATGACTGACAGAGGAGGTGAAGAGTCTCTGAGAGGAATGAAGATGTTCATGGAGGCGATTGACAGCTGATGAGCATTGAGGCCTGTAACTGAAACAAAGAAGGTGAGTTCGACTGTCACAGAGAAGACAAAGAGTCTCAAACTGCCAGAGAGGTTGAGGAATCTCAGTATAACATACAGTGATGTTGGACACACAGGGTGAACCACCAGAGAAGATGAAGAGTCACGATGATGATCAGACAGAGCACTCGAGAGGTGGAGGATAACGGCACGGAGTCATCATGCAGAGGCATTGCGAACATTGCATGCACAAGGTGCACAGAAGCTATACATACACGTTACAGAGAAGAGATGGGTTTGTTGTTGTTGTTGGAGTTTGCTGTGGTTGTTGTTGGAGTTTGCTGTGGTTGTTGTTGGTGAAGGTGATTCATGTGTGAAGAAGGAGGAGAGTGCAGCAGATGAATAACACAGAAGAGGAACTGTGCAGTGAATGGACATGGTGCACATAGCATAAAAAGTGGAAGAACAGACAATGCAAGTGATGTGTGCAGAAAGGCAATGAGGCAGACAGAGCAACGAAATGTAGTAGAACAATGATG
>ML786706.1:251582-283472 GCA_009831015.1 Picea engelmannii | reverse complement strand
ATCCCAATTCATTGTGATAACACTAGTGCCATCAGTGTGTCTAAAAATCCTGTCTTCCACTCCAAGACAAAACATATTCCCATAAAATATCATTTTCTGAGAGAGCAGGTCACCAATCAGATTGTTCAGGTTCATTACATTCCCACTACAGAACAAATTACAGACATCTTTACTAAGCCCCTAGCCAAGACACCATTTGAATATCTCAGACAGAAGCTGGGTGTCATTTCGTTTCACACCTAAAAGAGTCCATCTTGTTAGGGGGAGATTTGTATTGTTTGAATATCTAATGCCTCCTAAAATTACTGCAATAGCTTAGGGGGAGCATGTCTCTTCTTTGACATTGATTTCAAAGGGGGACAAAAGAATTCGGGTGACTTAGTTTCCATCAATGCCAAAGGGGGAGATTGTTGGCAAATGTTTAACAGGTAGTGCATGCTTGTCATTGATGGCAAGTACAACAATGAAGATGGCATGAGTATAGGAAGAATGTAACAGACGGGCACCATAATTATTTTAGGAAGACACTGCAGAGCAAGCCAGCTAAGTACATAAGAGATAGTGCAGAGGATTGTTGGCAGGTTATTATCAGGAAAAGTAAGCTTGTCATTGATGGCAATATCAGAGTATGCAGCGAAGGCAAAACAAGGACAAAGTACGCTCTGGAGGAGAAGTGCCAGTGATCACTGGATCTCATCCTGAATTCCCGATGGCCATCAGATCTGAATGAAGAAAAAAGGAGCGCGCAGATCTGGAGGATAGATCTCAGGCGTTAGATCTGAGCGTAGGGTCCGACCACCGTTGGATCGAGGAAAACCTGCACGATCTTTAAAAGTGCAAGGAGTAGAGGGATCACAAATCCCGGAAGCAGGAGGACCGTCCATCTCAGGGGGTTATGTGGACCGTTGATCCGACTCCCTGTCGGAGTTTCGGGGATCGAGAGTTGGAGATTTCAAAGAATATTGACATCAAGAATCCCAAAATCGCGATGTGTGAAATATTGACTGAACCTGAACTGTCAGATCAATATGTGATCTAGACCATTGACCCGACTCCCTGTCGGGGTTTCGAGGATCGAGTGTTGGAGATGTCAAAGAATATTGACATCAAGAATCCTGAAATCACGATGTGTGAAATCTCGACTGAATCTGAACCGTCAGATCAAGATGTGATCTAGACCGTCGACTCGACTCACGTCAGCAGACCACGTCAGCTAGGAACACGTGGCACAACCAGGTAATGACAAGTGTCAGACTGATTCAACATTTTAGGCACATGTAAGTCATGAATCAAAGTGACATGTGGCAGTATTCAACATGTGTCAATCCACGTGTGACATCAACAGATGGACACCACTTCGGAGTTTCAAGGATCACGTGTTGGAAATTTCAAAGAAACAATGCAACATGAATCTCGATTTCGCGATATGCAAAATCGCGACTTAAATCGCAGTCATTGAATCAAGATCAAATCTGGACCGTTGATTCCAGTCCATGTCAGAGTTTCGAGGATCGAGTGTTGAAGTTGTCAAAGAACATTCACCACAGGATTCCTGATTTCGCGATATGCGAAATCATGATGTAATCTGAGCTGTCAGATCAAGATTTGATTTGGACCGTTGATTCCAGTCAATGGAGAGGCATCGAGGATTGAGAGTTGGACATGTCAAAGATTATTGACATCAGGAATCCTAATATCATGATTTAATCGCAGCCGTTGAATAGATATCAGATCTGGATCGTTGATCAAACTCCATATCAGAGTTTCGTGAATCGCGACATAGAGAGGCAAAGAACTCAATGCATCAAGAATGCCTAAATGCCAAAACCCGATTTAAAGGAAAGATTACTAAAGCTCATCCAATGACGTAGATTAACCTGAAGGAGATCTGAGGGCTACTGTTGTACGACACAATGAAACTGCTAGAAACCATTGATGGTTTCTACCAGAGTATATAAAGACACTTCGGGATGACTGACAGAGGAGGTGAAGAGTCTCTGAGAGGAATGAAGATGTTCGTGGAGGAAATTGATAGCTGATGAGCATTGAGGCCTGTAACGGAAACATAGAAGGTGAGTTCGACTGTCACAGAGAAGACGAAGAGTCTCAAACTGCCAGAGAGGCTGAGGAATCTCAGTATAACATATAGTGATGTTGGACACGCGGGGCGAACCACTAGAGAAGCTGAAGAGTCACGATGATGATCAGACAGAGCACTTGAGAGGTGGAGGATAACGACGTGGAGTCAGCATGCATAGGCATTGCGAACATTGCATGCACAAGCTGCACAAAATCTATAAATACACGGTACAGAGAAGATATGGGGCTGCTGTTACTGTTGGAGTTTGTTGTGGTTGTTGTTGGTGAAGGTGATTTATGTGTGAAGAAGGAGGAGAGTGCAGCAGATGAATAACACAGAAGAGGAACTGAGCAGTGAATAGACATGGCGCAAAGAGCATAAAAAGCGGAAGAACAGACAGCGCAAGTGATGTGTGTAGAAAGGAAATGAGGCAGACAGAGCAACGAAATGTAGTAGAACAGTGATTAGTCTGGTAAGCCATTGTTGAACATCGTATCACTGTAATAAGTTTAAGTAGCAAAGATTTATATTTCAGGGTGGTTGGGAGGAGCTAGGGAGGACTGGTGTCCTCAAAGGTTCAAGTGGGTGCTTGAACACAGGGAGTTGGTGCTTCCTTCTAGTTGGTGCTAGAGAAACCAGGGAGTTGGTGCTTCCTTCTAGTTGGTGCTAGAGAAACCAGGGAGTTGGTGCTTCCTTCTAGTGGGTGCTAGAGAAAACAGAGAGTTGGTTCTCTCAGCAAGTTGCAGCTTGCAAAACTGAGGTTGTAGCCTCATTATGAGTTGGTTCTTATATGTATGATACTGTAAAGAATGTAACTATTACTTATCATATAAAGAAAAAGAGGTTTTTACCCTGCATGGGTTTCCTCGGGAAATATCTGTCTGTGTGTTTCTCATATATATGAATGATGTTGAAAGTGCCATTGTTTATTTCCCTGCATTATTGTGATCATCATTCAGTGTCTCTACAAAGATTTTAAAAGAACCATACTTGTTTAAGCACAGTAACAACTGATTCACCCCCCCTCTCAGTTGTCCAACATTCTCAACCTGAACACGAGGAACATTTCATTTGGTTTGAATTTCCAACACACGTTTTTTTGGCCTAGGCATGTCAAAGCTCAATAATTCCACTTCCGGATGTTGTCATGGCCATGAGTGAAATGCAACCTAAGTAAGTTTGGAATGAAATACCTCCTACCTACGGAGCTCCTGAAGAAAAAGGGACAGGAAGTAGGAGTAGGGCCGAGATTTGGCCCAGAGGAGAAAAATAAAGATGTCCCAATGCATATAGACTCAAAAGAGGAAGAGGAGATGCAACCTATGAAACACAAGAAGAGGATGTTGACCATGTTCCCGCAACTTCCAGATCAAGATGCGTTTTCATGTAAATATGTCAATGACATCCTTAATGCGTCTTTCATAGGAGATCCTTTAGTTAAGAAACCTAATAAATGGCTCTCCCATGTGAATATTTTGAATCCTTAGCCAATCTCCTCGACCATACCTCGTACTCGAGAAACCACTTGAGTGGCCCAAAAAATGATTGACATCCAGGATGACCTCGAACCATATATTACTGCATCCACCACCATAATCACTGAACAACACCCATCACCCACAGAACCCTCATCACCCCCACAACCCCCATCACCACCACAAGAAATGACCATCCAACCCCAAACCACTATACCCGAGCCCATGTAATTGGATACTCCTACCTACCCGAGCATGAACCAAAACTCACTATTCTAACCCTTGAATTCCCAAGCCAATCACTTGTTCCATTTGTACCTATTCAGGACACTTCGCCTTCGACGAAGAGTAAAATTGTTCCAATATCGCAAGCCCCAAGCACTTAATTCCCTCTCTCAATAATCAATGTTGAGAGTGCCATCCATAGAAGAGAAACCAAAAAAATTGTGTTCCAGAAAGAGGAAGAAGTACAAGAGGTTCAAAAGGAACTTGAAACTATGTCAGGACAAAGTGAAACATCATTGCAAGAGCAACTGGAGCTAGTACTCTAGAACCCACAATAGTGCACAGAGCTGGGGAAACTCTTCCTGGAGAAAACATATATGATCCCATTATTTCCATTAGTGGTGAGGATGAGACTTATGTAGCAACCACAAGGTCCATATATAAGGGAGGAAGAGGTGGACACACATTCGAAACACTTAACGACCAGTGGAATCTTTTTGGCATAGGGGCAGACCCAGGGTTCAACTCTAACAACGCACCAACAAACCCTAACTACTGGCCCTTTTAAAAACACCTTTGAAGTAGATTAAGTCTCAATCGAAGTAGCAATAGGGGGGTTGCAGGACACATGTGTCTACAACCAGAGGAAATGCAAAATGATTCCAGAACAAAAAAAAAATATAACATAGAGATTCTTTATACTTAGCTTCACGAAGTTGGATTATGTCTCCTATATTTAATGGTGAAAACAACCATGCAATAATAGTGTAACAGATAGAAAATAACACAACATCAACCACAAAGAAAAACAATATTTATGTGGTTCACCCTCTCCCTAGGGCTACGTCCACAAAACTATGTTTCTTGATATAATAGGCGAAAACATACAGTTCTTTCTGTGCACTTAGCTGCAAATCCTTTTCTCTCTTCCTCTTTATCTCCCCTCCCTGAACACCCAACTGTCAAGATGATCTTCACACCCAGTTGAAGATCAAGAATACAAAAAACAAAACACTTCTATCTCTCAATATAGCTATCACCACCAACAACAACCCTCTCAACTCTTCTAGACCTTTATTTATACATTTCATGACTCTTATACAACCCTAGACTGATTCTAGGTGCAAAAACCCTAGGTACCAAAACCCTAGGTACAAAAACCCTAGGTACCAATCTTCCTTTTAAGGACTTCGCCACCCTGTCCCTCCTTATTCTCCACAAGGTGCTCCAAAGCACCTTTTAGTGTCTTCTTTCACTTACTGACTTGTCCACGATATATCCTCTTTGCTTCTTTTTTCCTCCTTGATATTCTCCTTTAATGACTTGCTTTCCCTTACTTTGCTCCTTCTTTCACGCTTCTTTAACCACTTCTACCTTCCTCAGTTATTGTGCCTTCCATGCACTTCATGCATTGTATTTCTTCCTTAATACATGACCAAGGGCCAACAAGCCCCCAACACTCACATGTGACTCATCCCGAGTCACTGTAGAGTTGAACCTTCTGGATTACTTCGACTGTAGACTTCGTGGAGCAACCTGTGATTTTTTCTCTGTCCCTCCCTATTGTGTGTAGAATGTCTTTTCTATGTTTGGTACCCAATTTCAACTGCACCTAGTACCTAGATCCTTCTTCCTTTTATTTTACTGAGAGCTGTGGGGCAACTAGTTGTCACAATACAACTTCAACCAACTTCCATTCACTAAATCATCCTTCCAATCTCCATTAAGGGTCTTCAACTGTGTAGCTCCACCCTCTGTAATATAGGCAAACTCGAATGGCGCAATCTAGTGTGTCCTGAACTTTCCTGGATGCTTCATGAACTTGCTGTCATATAATAGTACCAAATCTCCTTGCTTAAATTCTTTCTTCTTGATATGTTTGTCATGGTAAGCCTTTTCTCATTCTTTTTGTACTTTCTAGTGAAATCCTGCAATGAACCTGTCTTCCTCTAGTTTCATCAACTACATGAGCCTGTCTTTAACAATGTTGGTGTCATCCATACCTATAAATGTTGCAATTATTAAACTAGGAACCAAGTATTCCATAGGTACTACTGCTTCCAAGTCATATACTAACTTAAAGGGAGTCTGCGTGGTTAACTTTTTGGAAGTATTTCTATAATCCCATAACATTGTTGGAATCCTCAAATCCCAATCATCTCTGTTAACACTACAAATCTTAGTTAGTGTTGTATCCAAGATCTTATTGAAGACTTTGATTGTACCATTTTCCTGTGGGTGGTATGGAGTGCTCTTCTGATGGTGAACTTCAAACTCTTGATTCATGGCTTCAACATTTTTGTTGATGATCTGTGTTCCTTGATCACTCATAAGGATCTTTGGGCATCCGAATCTGGTTATGATATCATCAAATATGAGCTGCGTAGTTGTAGTTGCACTACAATCCTCAACTGCTCATTCTTTGTCCCATCTGATAAAATATCCTGTAGCAGTGATAATGTATCGAGCTCTTGTACACTTCCCTGGTGGGTTGATAGGTCCCACAAAGTCAATAAACCATTTCTCAAATGCTTGTAAAGTTAGCTGAGGTGCTAAAGGCATCTCATCCCTTCTTGACGACTTTCCTATTCTATGGCATATATCACAGGCTCTATAGTATTCCTTATCATCCTTATGTAAAGTGGGCCACTAGAGGCCATCTCTGAGAACCTTTTGCATTGTTTCTTTCCCTGCATAATGGCCTCCTGTGATGCCTTCATGTGCTTCTGCAAGAATCAATGGTCTTTATGCTTCCATAACGCATCTACTCAAGATATCATCTGGTCCCATCTTATATAACTGTCCAACTATAAGTTGAAAATATGCAGCGTGGACTACCAACTGCTTCTTCTGAACAACTGTATATTCATGAGGTTCCATTCCTGTGGATAGGAACTGGACTATCTCGATGAAGTGATCATTAACTTTTCTAATAGCCAACAACTGTGCATATGGTAGTGTATCATCCAAATTGGTAGGTTCCTCACCATGTTCTAACCTAGATAAGTTATCAGGTCCTTTATTCATTCTTCCTAGCTTGACCATGATATCAAAGTCATACTCCTAGAATAATAGTATCCATCTTCATATTATTCCCCCCAACACTGGCTTGTTGAATAAGTACTTTAATGCAGAATGATCAGTAAACATCTTAAAATGTCCTCCCAATAGGTAGTGTCTAAACTTCTGCAACACGTACACCATAGCTAAGCCTTCTCTTTCAGTAGTGGCATAGTTCATTTTAGATGTGGAAAGATTCTTTCTAGCAAAGGCTATAGGGTGGTCAATATCTCCTACACTTGGCTGTGCCAAAACTTCTCCTAATGCAATGGATGAAGCATCGACATGAACATTGAACTCCTTACTCCAATCTGGAAAAACCAAGATAGGCGCAGTGACCATTTTATGCTTTAGTGTGTCGAAGCTTTGCTGGAATTCTTCTGTCCGTTGAAACTTACTATCCTTCTTTAAAAACTTCTCCATGGGTGTTGTTATCTACGCATAACCGTTAATAAACTTCCTATAATACCCAGTGTGTCCTAATGCAGTGCACAACTGTCTAATCGAAGTAGGAGGAGGTAGATCAACAATGATAACAATCTTAGAAGGATCTACCAACAACCCCTTCTTACACACAATGTGTCCTAGAAACACCCCAAAAGCTGAAAAGAAAATACACTTCTTCAAGTTCAGGGAAATCTAACATTGCCTTCACTTATCTAGCATTAATCTCAGACATTCAATATGATCTTCCAGTAGGCTAAAAATGGTCCAGTCATCAAAGTGTGCCTCCAAAAACTTATGTAAAATTTCCTTAAATGCTTCAACCACTACCCTGGAAAAGATGGCTGGTGCATTCTTCAAACCAAAAGGCATCACAATGTACTGAAAAGAACCCCATTCTGTTGCAAACTTAGTATTATGTCTGCCCTCCTTAGCAATTCTGATCTAGTGATAGCCTGAAAATCCTTCTGTGAATGAATAAACTTCCTGTCCACCTACATTATCTATAACTTCGTCAGTAAAAGGTGTAGGAAATGGATCATGTAAACATGCATCATTCAACTTCCTTAGATCTACACAGATTCTGATTTCTCTTGACTTCTTATCCTGGACCACCATAGGGTTGATCCATTCAGATTCTTCAACTGGTTCTATAATTCCTGCTTCCAACATTCTATGTAATTCAATCTTAACTTTCTGCTTATACTTGGGATCTAGTCTGTAAGGCCTCTGCTTGATAGGTCTTGCATCTGCTCTCAAAGGGATCTTCATTTCTCCCATGGGCCCTTTAATTCCCTTCATGTATGTGAACTTGGTTGGAAACAAGTCCTGATACTCATGCAATAGTTATGTAATCTTACTAATAGTAGCATCATCCCAGTAGTCTTCAATATTTCTTAACTTAGGTGCTTGTTCTATTCCAATGTTAACTTTCTTAATTTTAATAAGCTTCCCTACAAAAGGTAATTCAATCCCTGACCCTTCTATATCTCTTTGTCCTTCAGTTTCTAAAATGTTCACATTCCTAGGATCATCATATTCATCAGCATTAATATTATAACTGTTGGCACATGGGCATACCCAGGGTTCAACGCTTCAATAGGGCACCAACAAAACCCTAACTACTGACCCTTTCGACAACACCTGCGAAGCAGATGAAGTCTCACTCGAGGTAGAGGCAGGGGTGGTTGCAGGACTCAGATGTATGCAACCTAGCTGAGACACAGATCTATGATTACAACACCTTAACATAACACTTATTAATTATCATTCATTAGTATCTAGCATGTATTTACTTCGCAGACAAAACCCTAATTACAAAGAAATGTAGTATTCACTCAGATCTGCCACATTTAAACCCTTAGCATAAGGAAACATATCAGATCTAACATTTATTCACATCACTAAGCACTGAGCTATCATATCATGTCTATCTAAGAACACATTACTACACTAAGCATTAACATATGAAAAACAAAACAATCACAATGCACAAAGAAACCATAACACAAAATATACGTGGTTCACCCCCAGCCTGGGGATACGTCCACCAACTCTTATTCTCTTTATTATCTTCAGTCAATCGTCTACATGCACAGAGCCACAATATCCTACTCCACATAGGAGAGAAGATCTGTGCGCACTCAACCAGATATTCCTTCCCCGAGCTAGGTTACAACACAAAGCCTTTACGCAATCTCTTACAGTCACTTGCACTTAGTCTTGCAAGCTTCACATAGTATGAACAAAGCATGTACAACTATCACTTGCACTTAGCACATCATCACAAAAATGTCTATATCTTCCTTCGTCTCTTTATTACATCACCTAAACATCTATTTATACATTACAAAATGGGCCTAAACATGGGAAAAACCCATGTGCTGACATCCCCATACCTGTTACATAAGCCCAAAACCCAAAAATCCCTAAAAAGGGGCCGAGATTCCACGATCTTTGCTTCGATTTGTGCTCCACCTTCGACAACCCGTCGAAGTCCCAAAATAGGTTAAACCTGACCAAGGATCTCCAAAACTTGGTCAAGGGACAACATGCCCCCAACACTCACCTGTGACTCATTTCGAGTCACTCTGCTTTTGTTAATTCTACCTCAAAAGCCTCAAGCTTGGCTTGAGCTGCTTCGACCTGTTGCTGTGCCAAGGCCTCCTGCTCATCGAACTCCTGAAGAACTGCCTCGTTCACCAATCCTTCCAAGCATTGCTCAACTGTAGTGACTACTTTCTCTAGTTCTTCTCCTCGTCCTTCAATCTCCTCAAACAGTTGACAAGCTGCATCCTGGACTGGTTAGAGCCTCTAAGTCACTTCCATGACTTTTCTCTGTATGGCGTGGACTTGTTGTTGAACAATGCATTATTCCTGTGACCTTTTCATTCTTTCAACTGCAGACAAGAGATTCAATTGTGCTTGTACCATTGATGCTTGTTGCTTTTCTTCTTGGAGTTAGGACTCCAGAGTCTTTAGTTTAGGATCCTCAGTAAGTTGTTCATAAGTCTATGCAATACGATCAATAAACTGTTTACATTCCATGGCGAAGGTCTTGATTCTATCAACTACACTCCGAGCAGTTTATTCTCTTTGATCCCACATGTCCCGCAGAGTGTTTGGCACTGACTGTAGTTCTAGATATGTTATTCTCTATTGAAGATGCTGAATGGCTTCAGCAAGCTTCACTACTTGATGATCTACTGGGTCTTCCTCATTTTTCTTTAAGCCTATCATAGAGCGGAGTGCTCTGTTGACTACTTCTTTTACTCCAACCTGCTCAGCGATCAATTGTTCCTTCTCTCATTGGATCTGTGCTTTCTCTTCTTCGAATTTTGACTGGAGGGCAACCTTCTCCTTCTACACAATCCTGCATTGCTCTATCACCACTTCTTGTGCTTTTTTTAGGGCCACAGTGGCCTGTTCCTTTTCTTCTTGGGCGTGATGAAGGTGAGCTTCAGTCGCATTGACTATTCTGTGGAGTTGGGAAGGCTCGTCTCCCAACTTTGGTTCTTCTGATGGGGGGGGGGCACAGTGGAAACTACACGACTGGAGTGAAGGGCTTACTGAAATCCTCTCAGCTCTGTCTCAATTCTATCATACATGGCTTCTTGTATGGCTTCACTGTTCTGCAAAATGTCCTGTGAGGTGTCTGATACCGCTGCCATGATGAAGTCGAAGTCATCAAGCGTGAGAACAGTCCGCAACTTGGTCTTACTATATTTGGATTTCTTCCGCGAGGTAGGTTTCATGGGAGAAACCTTTCTTTTCTTAGATGAATCAGTCTCATCAACGAGATCCCTAGGCGGTGTTACTTTGCCTTGCTTCTATTGATCTTCTTTCCCATTGTTCTCTTCTTTATCTACTTCGTCTTTACCTCCTGCTCTAGGTGATTATGAAGTATTTTCTTCTGATGCACTGCTAAGGTTCTGTACCTCTTCTATCTTCTTCCTTCTGCTGGTTTCAGGTGTGTCATTTTCTTTGCAAGTGGCCTCCGGGCTTCCTTATTTTGGCATCAAAAAATTTTGTGGGGTCAACAGGGATAAGGAGCTCTACAGGCCAGTCTTTATTTATCTCTTCTAGGTCCTCTTCTGTGAAGTTCTTCTTTACTCTTGTCTGTGCGTGCAATGATATAAGTAAAATGTCGATCTGCATGGAACTTCATAAGGGACCTGAAATGATGTAGAGTGTTCAGTGTCATATGAGGGAAAAATTCTATGGCACTCTTTAACTAGATATAGTAGGTATGGAATACTACGTTCGACTGCCACTGTTTTCCCATATCGCTCGAATACTAGAGCATGGTGAACTTCGTAGCAAGTGGCTCAAATGGATCAATGTCGAGGAAGGTCGCACCTTCCGGCATATCCCAAGCTATAAACGTGATGAGGATTAGGAGCCAGCTAAAGTGGAACTCATAGCCCTAATATTGAGCTTCACGTAAATCCAATTCTAACTAGTTGACTAAGTACTTTGCCCAATTCATTTGTAGTCCTTCTACGCATTTTCCAGTGAGGTCAACAATGAACCCTGTGACCTATGTAGGTCTATTCTTTCTCACTAGATTCTTTGCTATCAGCTGGCAGGCTAGGTGCACTGTACCATTCTGGATGGAGGCTACCTTGTAGCCTCGCGTGCCCTTTTATACATCGCCATAGGTATCCTTAATCCTCTATGCCAAGGTGTGATCTGTAGCCTTCCCTGGATAGAAGTCTTGCGGTTTTGGTCCCTGCATGCTCAATCCAGTGATCCTATGGATCAACATTGGGTCAACAGTGATGTGTATGTCTAGCCACAGATAGCCACCATGGTAGCATGACAATAGGAGCTTAACGCACATGTTAACTTCCTGGTACCTTCCAAAATGAAGTATCTTCATTACGTTCAGGACAATGGACTGTGCGAGGTTCATATTCCATGGTTGGGGGATTATCCTCCAGTTATTCCCATTCATCCTAGTCAAGTACCTATGAGGGGCGAGCATGTTGTGGTTATTGCGATCCCCTAGGTTGAATTCATTGAATTTTAATGTCATGATATTGTCTAGTTGGGTTCGAACTGCACATATCCCCTTCGTGAGGTATGCAGTAACCAGGGTGTAATTGAAGTCCCTTGGGATGCTTTCACAACTCACCACACCGACTAGGGGCGGGATTGAGTCGGGTAGGATAGATGGGATCAAATTCACATTCTCCAATTCATCTCGATGCTTCGTTATTTTCTTGTCTGCGGCTCAGGATGGTCCAGATCTGCGAGTAATCAACGTAGAGGCTTGCACTCCTCTCATCGATGAAGCTTGAATCCATGTGGACATTAATTTTTCGGCCATTAGATTGATTAAGAATTCTTCTATAGACTTTTCAACTGCGTTGAGTTCATCCAACATACACGCTCGATATCGGATACTCAGGTCGATGAAAAACCATTCAATAGGTGGCAGAGTATTAGTAAACACAACACAGAAACAATGAGTTCTCTCATTGGCGTGGATACAATTTGCAAAAGTATTCTCAGTGCAACAATCGACAGAGTAAGTAGACAACGGTGTAACATATCTCTCCAATGGGTGAGAATCCTTCATCAATGCAATTTTTTCCGTTACGACATGGTCCCAACAGCCCGATGGAAAGTTTTTCGTCCATAACTTCTGTTCTAACCGTTCAGGGTGTCAGTCTAACGATTATAATGCTTACAATGGTCATATCACTCCGCCATGGTGAAGTTCCACTTGGCATTGTTATGATATCTCAATGAAGTTCCAGTTTGGAAAACCTACCTTCTCTAAAGTCTCCTCTGGAACCTCCTGCAACTTTTCTATCTTTGCTCTCTTCTTACTGAGCTTTCTATCTTTCTTCCCTGTGATCTACGTCTTGGTATTCCTCTTTCCATTCTGATTCTTATCTGTACTCAACATAGTAACTTCGTGCTGATGAGATTCTATCATAGGGTTCAATGGTAATACTTCTTTTCTGACTAGGGTAGGTGCTCTACTTTTCTATATGGATAGGTTCTTCAAGTCTTCCTACATTTTTTCAACTTCGACAACCCAATATCTAGTCCTAAGTTGCTTCGACTTGTCCTCCTATTCTTCTATCAAGCGCGTTATTCTCCTAGTCATGAAATATTTTAATTCTTTCTTTTTATGTTCGAGGGCCTCTTCTTCTTTTCTCCAGATCTGATCTCTCTCAATCCAGGGTTTTCATTATAACATAGCAAATGGGCCACTGTTCTCAATGAATTTAACAACCTCAAATTCTTCCTCTGTCGAAGTTCCATGAGCACGCATAGAGGTCTGGGTAAGTCTTCCACATAGGGTTATTAGTTTTCCTCTAAATAATCCTATTCATCCTAATGAAGGAACCATAGAAGGCCTTCCCAAAATTTCCCAAGTACTTTCTGTCATGACATTCACCTGTGTTTCCTCATCCAGAACACAGTCTATGTTGAAGTCTCCTATTATTGCTTCTATAAGTTATTTTTCTTTGAATATCTCTAACAATTTTATATTTATGTGATCATTCAGGGTTTCTTTTATTCRTAGTAATACAGTCTCTGATTCCTTCTSGGGTTCTACCATGGTCTTATTTTCTTGGCCTTCCTMAGGGTTTCTGATCTCATATTCATTCTTTCAAGATTAGCAATCATTCTAGGGMAATCCAAAACTTCATGGTCCATAGATTTACAACAAAGACAAATAGGTATTCTATCAGRGRAATCCTTATCAATATGGCCCGGTCTTTTGCAACTGTAASAAAGAGTTAATCCTCRCTTTCTCTTAAATGATCCCCAACTTTTTATGTACTACGCACTAGGGTCACAGTAATTAACCTACAAAAAATTCTTCCTAGGATCCTGCATCCATTTGTTAGTCCAAACATTCTTTCTATGCATAGGAATAACACATCTTTCATGATATCTACTCATATCGAACCTTCAGTCTTCTAACTGTTCCCCAGTTTTCAGACTAGGATAAAATTTATCAAATATACCTAGATCCATACTTTCGAAACAAAAATTTCCACTTATCTTACTTTTCTCAGAGCACAAAGCTTTCAAATCTTAAAAATTTTCACTTTTATTACCTCTATCAGAGCACAAAGTGTTCAGATCTTACCTCTTTTCTTAAGATATGCCTCCTTTCTTAGTGTAGAGATTCGCAAGTCAAGCAACAGATCTACACACAGAGATTTCTTTTTTTTCCCCAGTTCCCAACAATCATAGTTTCGGGTCCTGGCAACAGAACCATCTGTTGGAACAGGGGCAGACATAGGGTTCAACGCTTCAACAACGCACCAAAAAAACCCTAACTACTGACCCTTTCGACAACACCTGCGAAGCAGATGAAGTGTCACACGACGTAGAGGCAGGGGTGGTTGCAGGACTCAGATGTTTGCAACCTATTTGGGACACAGATATGTGATTACAACACCTTAACATAACACTTAGAAATTATAATTCATTAGTATCTAGCTTGTATTTACTTCATAGACAAAACCCTAATTACAGAGCAATGTAGTATTCACTCATATCTACCACATTTAAACCCTTAGCATAAGGAAATAGATCAGATCTAACATTCATTCACATCACTAAGAACTGAGTTATCATATCAAGTCTATCTAAGCATACATTACTACACTAAGCATTAACCATATGAACAATAAAACAATCACAATGCACAAAACAACCATAACACAAGATATACGTGGTTCACCCCCAGCTTGGGGCTACGTCCACCAACTCTTCTTCTCTTTATTATCTTCAGTCAATCGTCTACATGCACAGATCCACAAGAATCTCAGGGATGATTTTAGGGGCTAAATTTTGCTCATGGGCTAATTTTCCATGGTTTTTCCCCCAAAAAAATCGCTATTTTAAAAATGATTTGCCCAAATTCTATAGGATAAAATTATTTTACCTTAAAAATCGCCAAAATTTTATAAAAACTATATAAAATCCTTAGAAATTTGAATTTTTTACAAAAATATCTCCAAATATTTATAGTTGGCATATGAATGATTAGTAATATTCGTCAAGGTTTCTACATTTTAAAACAATTTTCCATCCTTAAAATCATCCATGCACAAGATCCTACTCTGCATAGGATAGGAGATTTGCATGTACTCAACCAGATCTTCCTTCCCCGAGATATTTTATAGCACAAAGCCTTTACACAATATCTTAGAGTCACTTGCACTTAGCCTTGCAAGCTTCACTCAGTATGCACAAAGCATGTACAACTATCACTTGCACTTAGCACATCATCACACATATGTCTATATCTTCCTTCGTCTCTTTCTTACATCGTCTAGACGTCTATTTATACATTACAAAATGGGCCTAAACATGGGTAAACCCATGGGTCGACATCCCCATACCCGTTACATAAGCCCAAAACCCAAAAATCCCTAAAAAGGGGCCAAGATTTCGTGATCTCTGCTTCGACTTGCGCTTCGCCTTCAACAGCCCGTCGAAGCCCCAAAATAGGTCAAACCTTACCAAGGATCTCCAAAACTTGGTCAAGGGCCAACAATAACAATATTGTAACCGCTGAAAAGGTGCAGTCCATTCATCTTCTTCTTGTTCAAAAGGGGGGTTAGATACTTCCTCAAAGAACCTATGTCTTGTAATTTGTAAATCTTGATCTATTGTGGGGTACTGACTTTCAAATAGGAATGTAGCTATAAAGTTATGGGACATACCATAAAAATATGTAGTGGCTAAGCGCAGTTCTTCTTGAAGATACCAATTGATATGCGTAGTATCTAAGGTGTTACTGAACTTATGTACCCACTTTTCTTTAGGAATGCTGCTCCAGGTTTCCTCACAACTTCACACATGGTCCTTAGGACAACTCTAACCTATGTATCGAACTTCACAACCTTCATCTTGGCCTGAAAAGTGCACTATCAATAAGGTGTGACATTTTACCCACTCCACTATGTTCTTCTTATGTGTTCCCCACCATCTAGTTGGTGTTTCTTTCAAGGCTTCATCTAGTTCCAACAATCTCTATTGTACTAGTACAATTCTCTCAAATTCAACTAGAAATGTCTCTAAATGATTCAAGCCATCAAATGTATGAAGATTACTTACTTATGTGCCAATCTAGTGAACTTCCTTGGTCAATCTGACACACCTTTTCATAGAGACTTCATACATTATGTTCTGCCAATTTTCCAGTGCTTCTTCTGAATCTGACGAGCATGTACTCTCACTTCGCCAACTTATATTTCCATCTGCTGTAGGATTAATATAACCCTGTTGTCCTGCTGTCAATTTATAGATGTTCTCTAGATCATATGCACAGTATTATTCTCTTATAGGCTCTGTGTATCTGCGACCTTCATCAGGATCAAGAGGTGCAATGACCCTAAGGCCATCAGTTTCAAAGGTCATTATTCTCTTTTTTAGGTCAACAACAGTCAAGTTGTTGAAATCCCAATTAATTCCTAACAATGCAGGGTAAGGGAAACTATCATCAACAATCTCAATCACTTCAAAGTCTGTGAATGTCCTCACTCCTTCGATGTCCACATGGACATGCTCTAGTCTTCTAAAGGGACTCATCGCATGCTGATTAGCCATCCCGAGCCTAATAGGAGAGTAAATCAATTTAGGTTTTCCCATTAATTCCCAAATCTGCTTCGTCATGAAATTTACTTCTGATCCCAGGTCGAGGATCACATAGTCCACATCGTAGTCTCCAATCTGAGCACTAAGGTTGATCTAGAATCAGATCCAGGAGTCTAACATGGCTCAAAAAGGCTCAAAAATGAAAGTTCTTAGAATCAGACAAAACCAATTCCATTGCGCCCGTCTCGTCTTCCTGATTCTGGCCATATATTTACTTCGTCAAACAGGCTCCGTATGCGAAAGATATCGCATTATGATCGAAAAACCAAACATGTAAAAAAAGGGGGTGACTGTACAGTCCGTACAGTCCATGTGGTAGGCTGACTGTACAGGTCGTACATCCATACAGATGATGTGGAAACATCTATAGATGACATGTGGCAGATGACAGGGTGTACATTAGGTGATTTGGACCAGTCCGAGGGTGACACGTGTCACCACTATAAGGGTGACACGTGGCATGGAATGACGTCAGCAGGCTAACATGGCAGGTACAGTGGCATGCTGATAGGATAGGTATGTGGCAGACAAGTGGACGAACCAGTGTTTGACAAGTGGCAGTGTCTTATTGGTTGTGGAGGTGCCACATGGCCCAGTCATGGGCTGCCACGTGGCACCCATTGGTTGGCTCGTTGATTTGCAAAATTTTGTGAACTCCACCAAAGTTGAACCCCCAACCTTCACCGGGCTATGGACTGGCAGGGCCGGGTTCACCACCAGAGCCATTGTTGGTTCTTGTTATGTATATAAGTTTAAATTTATTTAAATTTAAAAATGTTTGAATCTGAAAAAAAGGGGGGGGTTGGGCCTAAGCCCTAGCCCCTGGTTACGACCTCCACTCCATACGACCCACACTACAGAGAGTTACCACCAGATGCGTAGAAGGATGGAGACTAGCCTCGTTTCTTTGGGGCATGGTCGTATCCACCACCCGATAGAACCGTGGGCTATCCGTACCAAAAGGGCGTAGGGAGTTAAGGGGTTAGCCCTTAGACCTATGCCGATGCCTCATGACCAGGAACCAACGAGCATGGGAAGGGCCAACGCATAGCCCAAGAGGCTAGTACTCGCCCACATGGCCCCATGTGAACCTGCCAAGGGGGCGCGCACCCAGTCTAAGGGGATTATCCCTATTATTAAACAATCTTTGGGTTTTTAACTATACAATAAGATTTGTTTTTGGATTTTAATTTAATTATACCTATAATTAATGGATTTTAGCCATTATTGGGAGATTTTGAGCCCTGTTTGAGCCCAGATTTTGGGAGGAAGTTGGAGATGGATAACCAACTTCATATCTATAAAAACCATGAATATTTGAGGCCATGGAGGACAGTCAGAGCAGAGTTATGCTGAAGGGAAGCCAAGCCAAAGCCATTTTTATCCAGGGAAGCTATTGAGGAGTAGACGCTTGCGGGCCATTTCTGGGAGTTCTGGTCATCTGTTTTGCATGTCGTTTCTTCTACTGGGTTCTAGAGATCTAGAAGAACATGACCAGATCAGTCTTGTAGCCAAATGACACTACTGCAATGTACTTTTTGATATTTTGAACAGAAATAAAGAAGCCTCCCCCACTGAGACAAAGGCCCGGAGACGTAGGAAATTTTGTGCCGAACTCCGTTATCACTTCTTTTGTTATGGTTTGTTGTTTATTACTTCATTTCAGATATGAATATATGTATATGGCTGTCATAATTCCTCTTATTTCCTCATTCTTTCATTAAGCTTCTCAAATGGTTAATTAACACATGCAATTAAAAAACTCAACCACAGTCATTAAAAGATCTTCTCGGATCAAAAGTGTAGTTCCTTGCTTGTCCTCCTTTTCCTAGATACTTGATTCACAACTCTACTCAACATAGGATCTACTATTCCAATTTCATACTGTCTTAAGGTGTTGTAGTTCCTGCACAACTCTTTCATATTTAATAAAGTTGATGCAAGTATACAAGAAGTCCATAAGCTTTCTTACCTCTTTTCCTTGCCTGAATGGGACAGACTAATCAAATTGTGGAGGCATTTTACATTCCTTTATTTCTGGTTGTGCCCTAGATGAAGAAGCTTGTTCTCCTGCAAATTATCTTTTTGCTTCCTCAAAAGTATGCTTTTCCGTCCTCAGATAAAAAAACTGTGCCTTCTCTACAACTCTTCTAATCCCTGATCCATCTGTAGGATTTTTTGGAGTCGCCCTATCTTCTCTTGTGACAATGCCTCCTCTAGTAATAACACTGAATCTAGGTTCTTCATTGCAAGTTTCAACTGATATTATTTGGACTTGATGGTTTCCACCTCGTCTTTCCTAAATTTTAGATAACAATACTAGACAATCTTCGATGACATGATCGAACTAATTAAAATAGTTGCAAGTCGTACAAGGGTTCTGACAATCCCTTGCCGAATTTCATGGCTGAGCGTAGTTATAGAAAATAATTTGACCTCTACCTCGACCCATACCTCCTCCTTGTCCTCTTCCTCTGAACCCACCACGAGGGTTGAAGTTTCCTCTTCCTAGGGAGTTGAATTGTGCAACATTCTATTCTTTCTTTAACTCTCCTTGAATTCTATATGTATCCCTTGATATTTCATGCATGAGGTCATAAGCCCCACAATCCTTCTCATCATGCCCTATAGATTTTCAGAATGTATAATAAATATTGGTAGGTGTCTGGACATATTTTTGCATATAATATCATTCACCATGGAAATGTCTATTTCTACATATCTCGCACTAGGGTAAATTAGCCCGCTTCAAAGGGTTAGGGGCCCCAGAGGACAATTATTCATTAAATAAGGGGAAATGCTCTTTGTCATGGCCCTCTACTTTACATTTGATACACCATATGTCTTCTCTTTTCTCTTTTCCTTTGTCCTTATTCATATCTTCAACCTATAAAGATAAGCTAGTTAATTGATTCAAAATCTGACTCATACCTAAACTGGATTCTCCTACAAGGGTTGCTTCTAGTTTCATGGAAATATCTAATGCTTCAGCCTATGAAGTGACTTTCTGTTGCATTAGAGGAACTCTAATGTGTGGTAGGAGGGAAACAATGAACCACTCCTTATGTTGTTCGTTCAGAACATGAAAAATTAGATGGTCTGTCAGGATCTTAAACCTCTGATCAAATTCCCAAATAGGTTCAGTCACCTTCTGCTTGATTTCCTTCAACTCCATAATGCACTGTGACTCCGAATGGGGTTTCTTGAACTCCACACTCAATGCAATCTTAATGTCATTCAATGGTTTAGGTTGTATGATCCTAAAAAAAACTTCATATACCAGCTCAATGCACGATCCCTCAAGGTAGTACTAAACTGAGCTCTCTTAACAACTTCATCGATGACTTGCTTAATGCTCCATACAACTTCACATAAGAACCAATGTTGATCAGGATCCTCAGATCCATCTCCTCTAAAAATGGGCAACCTCATTTCATATGCCATAGATATTCCTTGGTTTCTCGATTGAGTATGTACTAAACTGCTTGTAACAGTACTCTGAGTGCTCTGATTACTCTGGTTACTTTGGATACTTAATGGTGCTAAAACAAATAGAGGAGTAATAATACTTACTTAGACAGTAGGCGTAGTCCCTGAAGTTTCCGTTTCTTCTCGGTGAAGTTCTTCAGTCTCTACCTCCTTTGCCATTGCGAACTCTGATCTCCCCGCTTCTTCTCCACTGTATAAATCTTTGTCTTGTGCCAATGGTCCATAAATATTCTTAAATAGGTTCACAAGAGGAACCTTTCTGAATGATCTCCCACTGCACATGTGTCTAGCCTCTGTGTCACTGTCGTTGTTTGAATTCTTGAACATTAGCTTTAAAATCCAACTGATTATTGTATCTTCAAGATATTCTTCTCATGTAATAGCATCTTAATCTTCAACTTCAAAAAGTGTAGAAACTTTCCTCTAGGTCCCTTAAAGAAATACCTCTATGCTTGAATATATGATTCTACTCTATCGATAGAAAAATCAGTAATGTATTCTCCAATAGTGATATCAAACCAGAGATCCACCACTCTAGACACAACGTTATTGAATCTCTTGACTTTCTTAATTAACTTTGTTGTCCAAACCACAAGTGGTCTAGATTTGATCTCAAACTGAGTTTCCACTAATTTGGCTAACCACTCGTATAACTCCTTATGAACTCCAACAAAGAAAATCTCATGCATGTCAGTAAAGATGTACCTTCCCAACCATTCTTCTATACTAATGCTAGGGTTCTTGTTCTAAGCTTCGACAAAGTCCCTTTCTTTTTATTCTATCCACTTCTGAATATTTTTCTTCGATGGAAACCACCTTGACATTCCCTCAAGAAGATCCTGGTCTTAGAAATAGAACCATTTGTTGTCATGGGGGTAGACCCAGAGTTCAACTCTAATAACGCACCAACAAACCCTAACTACTGACTGTTTCGGCAACACCTATAAAGCAGATAAAGTCCCACCTGAAGTAGCAATAAGGGGGTTGCAGGACACATGTGTCTACAACCAGAGGAAATGCAAAATGATTTCAGAACAACAGAGCAATATAACCTAGAGATTCTTTATACTTAGCTTCACGAAGTTAGATTATGTCTCCTATATTTAATGGTGAAAACAACGATGCAATAACAGTATAACAGATAACAAATAACACAACATCAACCATAAAGAACAACAATATTTACGTGGTTCACCCTCTCCCTAGGGCTACATCCACATAACTGTGTTTCTTGATATAATATATGAAAACATACAGTTCTTTCTGTGCACTTAGCTGCAGATCCTTCTCTCTCTTCCTCTTTATCTCCCCTCCCTGCGCACCTAGCTGTCGGGATGATCTTTGCACCCAACTGAAGATCCATTATACAGAAAAAAAAGAAGACTTCTATCTCTAAATATAGCTATCACCACCAAAAACAACCCTTTCAACTCTTCTATGCCTTTATTTATACATTTCATGACTCTTAGACAACCCTAGACCAAGTCCAGGTGCACAAACCCTAGGTACCAATCTACCTTTTAAGGACTTCGCCACCCTGTCCCTCATTCTTCTCCATGAGGTGCTCCAAAGAACCTATTAGTGCCTTCTTCCACTTTATGACTTGTCCATGATCTATCCTCTTTACTTCTTTGTCCTCCTTGATCTTCTCCTTCAATGACTTTCTTTCCCTTACTTCTCTCCTTCTTTCACGCTACTTTGACCACTTTGACCCTTCCTTGGTTTGTGTGCCTTCCGCAGAATTCATGCTTTGTATTTCTTCCTTAATATTCATTTTCTTCCTTAATACATGACCAAGGGCCAACAAATCCCACTGCAAGTCCAAGTACCCAGGTAGGCCACTACTTCTTCTGGTGACCTCGCTCAATTGTCGATAACACAACTAGTAAGGATGATCATAGTCTCAACTGATCAACTGGAGTAGAGGCTCTAGCAGGTCAAATAGAAAGTAGAGTTTTTCAAGGAGGAATAACTCCTCATGCAAGAACGTCGGACATAGGAGGAGTACACAAAGATCCAGGTAGATAAAAAAGTGGAAAAGGTCCAAGAAAATATTGCATACGCCTGGACAATGATCCGAAGGAAAACACCACAAATACCCAATTCTAGTGCAATAGGTGAGCTTGTGCAACAGATCGAGCTACTCCAAGCAGCATGGTCGGAGATATCCATTCACATAGAGAACCTTGAAGAAAAATTGCGGGATATTTAACGTGAAGTAAAATAGTAACCTCGGAAACTTCAAGAGCAAATGGAGAGAGTCATGCTTGAAGGGGATAACACAAGAGAAACCTTATACAAACATATTGCAGAATGCACAAAGATATTTCGAGAAGTCAACATATGGATGGGTATTATTTCAAGGTGAAACCAAAATATGGAGGACTTGCACATGAAGATCCATTTTCTCAATGAATAATTTTCCAACACCTTGGATCCATTAGAGAAACAAGAAAAATTCGGCAAGATCCAACAAGAAAACAATGAGCTAAATGCCTTATTTGAAGCACAATCAGTAGATAAAAAAGAGCTATGGGAGTTTCAACCTATCGTTCAGACAACCTATCGTTCAGAAAACCTATCTACAAATGCATCAGGTAGATGCTACATCCAACTCAGAGTGGAACTCTCTGGTCACGTCCAAGCCTAAGGAATGCATTACAAATGTGACTCAATAGTTTGTGGCTGAAGATTCACTCTTTTCTAGAAAGTGGCAGGACAAAGTCATGAATTTCCAAGGAGTAAGGAAGAGAGCCCTAGAATTGGTCCTAGAGTTGGGTGCTTCATTTGAAGAAGCTAAAAAGGAAAGAACTCAAGTAGAGACTGGAAGCAAAGAAGAGACATAAGACAAAGGAAAGAAACATGCCAATCTAGAGACCACATAAGAACCAAGTATTTGACTCGAGGATGAGTCAAGGATTGTGGTCGGAGCCTGTTGGGCCCTTTGTTTTGTTGTTAGAAGTTGCACAATGAATGCTACAGTACCAATTTTGGTAAACAAAAGATGCACAAGTTACAAAGGAGTTGGACAATAGAATGAAGAAAGAAACCAACAATGGTTGGAAGGACAACAGAACACCAGCCTGAAGAAAGTAGTTACAACAGGAATAAGAAAAGAAAGCATTCGATGTCTCAAACCCAAAGATCCCAATTGGATTATGTTGGCCCTTGACCAAGTTTTAGGAGTTTCTTGGTCATGTTGACCTATTTTGGGACTTCGATAGCCTGTCAAAGGAGGAGCGCAAGATGAAGCGGAGATCACGGGATTTCGACCCACTTTTGGGTCCCTTTTGGGTTTTTGGGATAATGTAACAGGATTGGGATGTCGGACCATGGGTTTTACCCATGTTTAGGCCTATTTTGTAAAGTATAAATAGATGTCTAGGCAAGGTAGGAAGAGCCTGGTGTGATAAGTGCTAAATGAATGGCTAAGTGCTAGTATGGATTGTAAGGGCTTTGTGCATTTTGTGTAAGACTTGTAGAGCTAAGTGCAAGTCCTTGTGCGAGACTGTAGAGGGATTTGTTCTGTAACACAAGAAAGAAGGATCTAGCAAGATGCACAGATCTTGTGTCTTGCGCGGAGTAAGGATTTTGAAGGCTTTTTGCTTGTAACTGATTGACTGAAGACAATAAAGAAGAAGAGTTGGTGGACGTAGCCCCAGGGTGGGGGTGAACCACGTAAACACTGTGTTATGTGATTTTTGCTTTGTCTTGATGTATTCACATGTTATTTTCTAAGTGATTTGATATGTTTAGATAGATCTACTTCTGCTTTGTTCTTATGATATGTGAGAATATTAGATTTGATCAAGATAGTCATGCTTAGTGCTTGATATGCTCATTCTGATCTAGATATATGCTAAGTGCTTAAATACTGTAGATTAGTGTGAATGTTGTGAAGCTCTGTTTTATCAGTGAAGTGAATAGTGATTGCATATTGAGGGACTGACAGTGCTAAGAGCTGTAACAAGTGTTATATTCACATATCTGTGTCCCAGCTAAGGTTGCAGACACCTGAGTCTTTCAACCACCCCTGCCTCTACCTCGGGTGAGACTTCATATGCTTTGAAGGTGTTGCCAAAAGGGCTAGTAGTTAGGGCTTTGTTGGTGCATTGTTGTAGCGTTGAACCCTGGGTCTGCCCCTGTGCCAAAAAATGGTTCCATTGTCGGGACCTGAAACTGTGATTGCTGGGAACTGAGGAAGAAGAAGCTTGGTGCAAAAAGTTTACCTGAAAGCCTTGTGCAAAGATCTGTGCCCTAGTGAGTAGTATTCTACTTGATCTACAAAGATCTGTGCTGGAGAAAAGAAGTCAGATCTGAAAGAAAGAAGCCCGATCTGAAGAAAAGAGGTCAGATCTGAAAGAAAGAAGCCCGATCTGAAGAAAAGAGGTCGGATCTGAAAGAAAGAAGCTTGATTTGAAGAAAAGAGGTCGGATATGAAGAAAAGAAGTAGGACCTGAATGCTTTGTGCTCTAAGAAAGGTAAAAGTGAGGACATCTGATTAAAAGAGGTAAGATCTGCAAGCTCTGTGCTTTGATAAAGGTAAAAATATTTAAAAGTTTTAGATCTGAATGCTTTGTGCTATGTAGAAGTAAGATAAGTGGAAATTTTTGTTTCTAGAGTATGGATCTAGGTATGTTTAATAAATTTTGTCCTAGTTTGAAAACTAGGGTATTGATAGATGAAAGAAGATTTGATATTAATAGATCTGAAAAGAATAGTGAAAAATATGTTATACCTATGCATAGAAAGAATGTTTGGACTAACGAATGGATGCAGGATACCAGAAAGAATTTACTGCAGGTTAGCTCCTATGATCCTAGTGCATAGTACATAAGTGGTTGGGGATCATTTAAAAGAAAGAGAGGATTAACCCTCTATTATAGTTGCAGAAAACCAGGACATCTTGCTAAAGAATGGCCCAGGAGAAGACCTAGTTGTCTTTGTTGCAAAGCTATGGACCATGAAGTATTGGATTTCCCCAGAATGATTGCTAATCTTGAAGGAATGAATCTGAATTAAGAAAACCCTAAGGAAAGTCTAGAGGCTATAACAGAACCCTAGGAAGAATTAGAGAAAATATTGCTACAGATGAGAGAAACCTTGAATGACCACCAACATATTAGATTATCATAGATCTTTAAAGACAAGGAACACCTTGAAGCAAGAATAGGAGACTTCTACATTGACTATGTTCTAGATGAAGAGACACAGGTGAATATCATGACAGAGAGAACTTGGGAAGCTAGAGGGAGGCCTACTATGATTCCTTCATTAGGAGGACTAGGGTTATTCAAAGGAAAATTGGTAAACTTGTGTGGAAGGCTCACTCAGATACCTATGACCGTCAATGGAACTTCGATAGAGGAAGATGTTGAGATTATTAAATTTGTTGAAGGCTGTGCCCCATTTACTATGTTAATAGGAAAACCTTGGATTGACAGAGCTCAAGCCAGATGAAAGAAAGAAGAAGAAGTCTTGGAGCAGAAGAAACAGGAGTTAAAACATTTCATGACTAGAAGGATCACACACTTGATTGAAGAACAAGAGAACAGGTCAAAACTATTTAACACTAGAAACCCAGATGTCGAAGTTGAAAAAACATTAGAAGACTCACAGGAGAATGAAGTACCTATCTCAGATAAAGAAGAGGTGTTACCCCTGAAACACAAAGTAACTAAAACCACAAAATATAAGAATCAAAATGCAAAATGAACTACTGAGACAAAGCTCACTGGAAAGAAGGATAGGAAGAAAAGTAAGAAGAGAGCTAAGTTGTAGAAGGTTCCAGAAGGAACTTCGCAGACAAAAAATTTGCAGAATTGGAGCTTCACTGGGATATCAGAATAGCGACACATGGCACTTCGCCATGGAGAAACAATATAGCCATTGGGGATATTATAACTTTTCAATCGACGCTCCAAACGAGAAAAAGGGAAATAAAGGTTCGTCATCAGACCGTTAGACCATGCCATAATGGATCGAACAAGATTTAATGAAGGCTCATAACCATTGCAAGAGAACCATTGTCGAGTTACCTACTTATCCCATCGTGCCATGCACGGAGAACACTTTTGTTAACTGAGAATTTGAAGCCCACAGACTAAGAGAATTTTAAACAGTGATCATTGCCCTATTGTTGTTTGTTTTAGTGTCGTATCTAAGATCATCGTGACCCTGGTAATTTTAATCCTGAGCGTGTATGTCCGACGAGGTCACCGTAGTTTAAGAATCAATAACTAAAGTTATCCTCGACTTAATGACTGAAAGAGTCATGTCGGAGAGAGGAGTGTCTACAAGTGTACAAGCATCTTCGATGAGAGGATTTCCGGCCTATCCGTCCACTGCTCGAGCCAGTCCATCCCGGCCAGTAGATGAAAATCAAACTAAGCATAGGGATGATCTTGCCAATGCTAAGTTAATCCCGAGTATACTACCCACCTATCTACCCCCTCTAAGCGATGTGATAAATCATGACAGTGTACCCAGTGAATTTGAGTACACTTTGGTCACTGCGTACCTCCCGAAAGAGATACACACAGTGCACGTACACCAAGATAAGATCGCAGCGTTGAAGTTTAGTGACTTCAACCTTGACGATAGGAAGGTGTACAACATGCTCGCCCCACACAAGTATCTGACTAGAACCAAGGGAAAGAACTCGAATATCGTCCCCTAGTCATGGACCATGAACCTTGCGTAGTCCACACTACTCAATGTCATGAAGATTCCTCCCTTCGGAAGGCACCAAGAAGTGAACGCATGCGTCAAGTTGCTGCTATCCTGCTACCATGGAGGATATTTGTGGTTGAACCGCCGCATCATAGTGGATATAATGTTGATCAATAGGATCACAGGGCTAAGCATGCAAGGCCCTGACCCACAAGATTTCTATCCTTGGAAAACCATGGATCACGCTCTTGCACAGAATACTAAGGACACTTACGATGATGTCGAGAAGGGAACGTGAGGCTACAAGGTATCTTCTATTGAGAGGGACATAGTTCACCTCACCTTCCAATTGATCGCAAAAAAGTTGGTGCGAAAGAATCAACCCACCCAAGTCACGGGGTTCATAGTCAACCTCGCAGGGAAGTGCGTAGAAGGACTTCATATGAATTAGGTGAAGTACCTTATAAACCAGTTGGAAATCAACTGCATGGAAGTGCAGGATCAAGGATATGAGTTCCACTTCAGCTGGCTTCTCATACTAGTCACTTTCATCACATGGGAGATGCTGGAAGGTGTGACCTTCCCGGACATCGAGCCGTTTGAACCTCTGGCTGTGAAGTTTAGTACATTGTGGTACTCGAATGACATGAATAAGAAATGGCATTCAAATTATGTGTTTCACACATATTACAACCATCTGAATACAACTATCCATTCTGAGCCTCGTATAACTTTGAACACTCTCCACAGGTTCAGGCCCTTGATGAAATTCAACGCGGACCACCATTTCATCTATATCACAGTGTGCATTGATGAGCACAAACAACAACTACAATCATACTACAAGTTGACAGAGGAGGATTTGGAGAAAATCACCAAGGAATGGTTGGAAAACCTCCTCATCCCAACAAAACTTGTAGAGATATTTGATATCGACAGTCCATAAGAAGCGCATGATACACCTGGACCTAGCAAGATAAAGAATACCGAAGAGGTCCAGGATTTAGACAACACATCCGTGAAGACTACTTCCATCCCAGCATAGCAAGGAGGAGATGGCAGAGAGATAGATGGTGAAAAAGTGGAACATAATAAAGGCAAGGTTACACCACCTAGAGATGAGGAGGACCCCTTGAAAAAAAGGAAGGTTTCCCCTCCAAAACCTTCCTCAAGGAAGAAATCAAAAGCAACCAGGACTAAATTTGAGACCACCCTCACCTCAAATGACTTCGAATTCATTGTCACAGCACTGAATGATGCTTCGCTGGAGATAGAAAAGAAGCAAGAAGCTAAGCAGGAGGAGGTGTTCAATCAGATCAAGGTTGAACTTCAAGGAGTGTAGCAGGCACTTCAGTCCAACCGCTCAGTTTCCACTGCGCCTCTGTCATTGGAAACACCAGAACTAGGTGATGAGCCAACTCAACTACACCGCATCACTGATACAGTTGAAGCTCGCCTTCGACGAGCTCGAGAAGAAACAACACAAGCCACCCAGGCTTTAGCACAAGTACAGAAAGACCTTGAGGACCAACGTAGTACTACAGAATGGGAAAAGATTGCTCTGCAAGCGAAATGGGATGAAGAAAAACATAGTTGCAACAAAGCAAGGGACAGTTGCTCGCAGAGCAACTCGAAGTTAAGGAAATGGTCAACATAGAACTTCTCTCTATGACATTTGTTGAAGTAAATATAGAAGAGCGAGTTCCACAATAGGTGGCACAACTTGAAGAGGTAATCCAATAGCTCCAACAACGCATAACAAACTTGGAGCTCCGCACTATGCCCGAGACCCATCAAGATGTAAGAGACCTAAGAGAAACAATTGGCCACAACGTAGTTGATAGATTAAAAGATCTTGCATTGGAATGCAAGCAGTTGAGTAACCTCATCACTCAAACCTATGAAAACCTCACTGAGAACCCCGAGTTACAGGTGTTGGAGTCGCAGCTCTAGGAAGCGAAGCAACACGTAGACACACTTCATGCACAGAATTAAGAGGTCTCACGAGAAATGCACTGCCCAACAATAGATCCATATAATCCAAAGAAAAGTGATGGAATTAAGTCAACGGATCCAACCAGTACAAGATAAGGCATGCCTGTTGTTTACAAAGGCCAAGAGCAAAGGATCAGAGCTAGAATAGGTCGTCATCACAACACAACAATGCCTAGAAGGGCCAGTGAATGATGCAATGATCCAGAAGTTCACCGAACAAGAGGCCACAACAAAACAATAAGTCGAAGCAGCTCAAGTCAAGATCAAGGCATTCAATGCAAACTAGGTAGACCAGAGTGACTCAGGATGAGTCACAGGTGAGTGTTGGGGGATTGTTGGCCCTTGACCAAGTTTTTGGAGTTTCTTGGTCATGTTGACCTATTTTGTGACTTCGAAATCCTGTTGAAGGAGGAGTGCAATATGAAGTAGAGATCATAGGATCTCGACCCACTTTTGGGTTTTTGGGATAATGTAACGGGATTGGGATGTCGGCCCATGGGTTTTACCCATGTTTAGGCCTATTTTGTAAAGTATAAATAGATGTCTAGGCGAGGTAGGAAGAGCCTGGTGTGATAAGTGCTAAATGAATGGCTAAGTGCTAGTATGGATTGTAAGGGCTTTGTGCATTCTGTGTAAGACTTGCAAAGCTAAGTGCAAGTCCTTGTGTGATACTGTAGAGGGATTTGTGATGTAACACAAGGAAGAAGGATATAGCGAGCTGCGCAGATATTCTGTCCTACATAGAGTAAGGATTTTGAAGGCTTTGTGCTTGTAACCAATTAACTGAAGAAAATAAAGAAAAAGAGTTGGTGGACGTAGCCCCAGGGTGGGGATGAACCACGTAAACATTGTGTTATGTTCTTTGTCTTTATGTATTCACATTTTTTTGCTAAGTGCTTTGATATGTTTAGTTAGATCTACTTCTTCTTTGTGCTTATGATATGTGATAATATTAGATATGATCAAAATAGTCATGCTTAGTGCTTGATATGCTCATTTTGATCCAACTATATGCTAAGTGCTTAAATACTGTAGATTAGTGTGATTGCATATCAACGAAGTGAATAATGATTGCATATCGAGGGAATGATGGTGCTAAGAGCTATAATAAGTGTTATATTCACAGATCTATGTCCCAGCTAAGGTTGCAGAAACCTGAGTCTTGCAACCGCCCCTACCTCTACCTTGGGAGAAACTTCATCTGCTTCGCAGGTGTTGCTGGAAGGGTCGGTAGTTAGGGCTTTGTTGGTGCATTGTTGTATCATTGAACCCCGGGTCTGCCCCTATGCAAACAGATTATATATATGGGATGAATATGATTGTAAAGGGTTCATATGGTTGTTGGAATTGGTTCGAGTTTTGTGTTGTTATTTTCCATTTTGGGTAAATGTTAGCTAGATTTCTAGAGTTTGGGTTTGGAACCAGACCAAGGCTGTAACAGAGTCATGTCCTATTGTAATGTTGAAAGAGAAAGGGTTTGGGATAAGATTTTCTCTCAGTAGTATAGAGTTTTGCTGCTATATTTGGCATGATCGAGCTACGTCTGTAACTTAGTCGAATCATGTAATTGAGAAGAACCATATGATGCCAATATAAAGAGAGACCAAAATTTTGAAAGTATTGTGTCTGTTTAGCTTCGGATTATCTTGAATGTTGCTCTGTATTATCTTTATGTCAGATATACTTAATTGGATATAGCTTATTTATGAATCAAACACAACTATGGTTTCTTTAATCTAGGTTAGGAATGTTCAGACAGTTCCATGTTTAATCTATATTGCGCAGGACTAACAACGATCTTGAGATCGTATGGATTTTTCTAAGTATTCTTCTTACCCTTTTCTATATTCCTCATCTTGTTTGTGATTTGGGTGAGACTTCTTTCCTTCAAGGGAGATGAAAATGCCAGCGTTCTAGAATACTTTGGTACCTTTTGTTGATGACGTGAGAAGGACCCTGGTCTGATCAATTCTTCACCAACAATATCTTCTATTGAATAAATGAAATAGGCTGAAACTGTAAAACTGTAGAACTGAAACACTTGCTCGAATGGTGGTAGCTATCTATGAGAAGAGATGTGGCTGCTACATGCATCTGTCTAAGTAGATCATTGCAATGAGGCTCCAGAGGCATTTTTGATACTACTCATGAATGCCAAAACCCTGTACATCCAAAAACCTAACCCTAGGAGTTGAAACACCAAAATTTATGTGGGCCCCTATGGGTAAGTTGGTACCTCAACTTTCCGGGGTCATAAATTTTTCATACGACCTCTGTTTTAGGAGTGTAATAGCCCATTGGAAAGGTATTTTAGAGAGATACACATTACTCTATCAAAATCTAACTTTATTTACAGTGTGACTGTGGTGAGCCAAAAAACATTGTTTAGGGCCCCAAAATGGCTCTGGAAGTACAACAAGATGTGTTGACATGAAAACATACAAAATAAGCCAGTTGGATTAGGTGGGAGGCCACCAGTATCCACTTGGAATATGTGTAGGGATTCGGACAACCCCAAAAGTGTGGAACCCACAATTAAAAAGAAGTACATAAGAACATGTTGAAATAAAACCTGTCAAGAGGAGCCAGCTGGAATAGGTGGGTGGCCACCAATATCCACATGGATCAGGTGTTGCCATCAATGATTGGCACTGACATAAATGTTGGTGTTTCCATCAATTATAAAGAAACATTGATGATGAGCGATGATCACAGGGGGAGCATGAGCATGGGTGTTTCCATCAATGATTTGTATTGAGATCAATGTTGGTGTTGTCATCAATTCCAAATGGGGAGATTATTGGAATCTATTGTCATTGATGTCAAGTGGTTTCATAGTGATGTGTTGTCAATGATGTCAAGGTTGATATAAAAGGAAATTGTATCATTGATGTCTTGTCATGGTTGATAGGAAGAAGTTGTATCGTTGATGTCATGTCATAGTTGATAGGAAATACCAAACGGATGCACTCCAAAGTGGTCCCCTTATGGCCAAATCCCTCATGGGAAGACACATTGCGAAGCAGTGGTTAGGTAAACCCAGTAGTATGGTTAAAGAACCCAAGTTTGATTGAGGATTAATGTAACGAAGTCAATAAATTTGTAGGTGAGACTATTCTATATGGATAGTAATCATCATGTCGTTTTCGGTGATATGTGGTACGCCACGTGGATCCTCACGATTTGGGAGATATGGCCTTGTGAAGTTGGAGAACCCTCATGAGTTATCTAGAATCCCCTAGAAGGTCAAAGAAGTCAAATTATTCTAGAAGATACTAGAATAAGTTGACTAGTCAAAGCGGGTGAAACTAG
>ML786706.1:220434-238544 GCA_009831015.1 Picea engelmannii | reverse complement strand
AAATATAAACATAGAGAAACAATAATACACAATTTCTATTAATGAGTGAAATGTACAAAACTGTAGAAATACAGAGTGAAAGACTCGTTAGAATGATGGAAACTTATCTCTAAGAAGATATGTGACGACTACTTCAATTCAAAAGAAGATGATTGTTACAATGAGGCTGCAAAGGAATTTTTAACATAAGTAAAATCCAAAACCCTAACCCTGAAAGATGAAAATCCAAAAGGTTTGCGGGCCCCAATGGGGGTAGTTGATACGTCAACTTCCTTGGGGCTTAAATTTTGCATACAATCTCCGTTTGGGGCGATCGATACACCATTGGAAAGGTATAACTAAGAAGAATGATTTTTCACTGGCCTGGACTAGTGTCATAGGGAACTCACAAGTGCCCTAAATCCCCAAAATACATCATTTAGGGCCTTAAAATGACCTCGAAAGTTTGGAACCCGAAAAACTGTTAAAAAATTGCCAAGGTGGAAAAATGTTTTCGAGTCAATGGAATAGGTGGGTGGCCATTGATATCCACTTGGATAAATCCTCCCTCATTTGGAAGCAATGGTCTCCATTGCATTGAGTTCTCGGGGGAGGGGGGGAAGCATTTGTTGAACTTGAACCTTGGTGAGTTGCTTTCCTTGTTGGAGAAGTTGCGTTGCTTAGCTTATGGAAGGTTGTCGAGAACTTGATGTTGGAAGGGTTGGACCTTTTTAACCAGTTTCTCTACATGAGATGACTCTGTGTAGAAGGAATATTTGTGCTTTGCTTCAATCTTTTTGATATTATTCTGCTGGATAGAAGTTGCTTGGACCGAGGCTGCAGTGGTTGCAATATCCTTCTGTTCACCTTTTAAACAGATTGTGAAGAAGATGAATTTTGTAGTATGAGATACTACCTTGCGGAAATGTTTAGGTGGGACAGTAGTCAGAACTACCTTTAGTATCCTATAGATATGACCCCCCAGAGTAACAATGACACTACGGGGTCGGGACTCATAGATAGCATGGCGCTTCCACATATATGGATTTCCTAAGAGAACATCACAGACATCTAATGGGGAAACATCACAAAATACCTCATCCTTGAAGGGTTGGATGTCGTATGACAATTGACACTAGTAGCGAAGCCACTTAATGTTGTATGGTTGCGGGTGTGGTGTTTTTTACAATCCCAGTTGTTTGAAGACCTCTACTGAGATTAATTTATTCTAGATTTCACTATCAACAATAAAATGTAGTGGGGTACTCTTCACCCACATATTTGAATGAAAAAAACACTCCTCCTATTCACGATATGCTAGTTCTTCTGGTTGAATTGTCATGGTCGCAAAAATAACAGTGGGGTCCGTGTCGATGATCTGTCTTTTTCCATTATTTTTTGAATCAAATTTTGAATCGCAATTTGGATCCTTGTCTTTGATGTCAACCACCAATCATTTTTTTGAGCAACATTCATCAGTGTTGTGCCAGGGGATTTTGTGGAAATTGCACCACTTTCCAGTGTCCTTCTTCATCTTTCTGTTACCCTTATTTTCCTGTGGCTTGGACGAGTTTTTGGGAGGTTGTTTGTTAGGGTCGTCTTTATCATACTTTGGTTATTATGGATTTGAAGACCTGAAATCCCATTATTTTTTGTGCTTAAATTTATGCTCGAACTTGACAGTATATCGATAAGTAACTCCCAACGATGAGATGTCCATAAACTCCATTTCAGTTTGGATGTACCTATGTAGAGCCCCACAGTATTTCAGAACCAAATTCCACTCATAATCTTTGATACCCATCTTGGTGCGCAAGGTATGGAAGGTATTGGTGAACTCAGACACTACTTGGGCCCTCTCTTGATGCAAGGTGGTCTATCTCATGTACTGGTCTTCATAGTTTCCAATAGGGTAATATTGTTCCTTGACCGCATCCACAAAAAAATCCCAAGTGGGCTCGACCCTATATATTCTAGAATCCTCTGTGGAACTTTTCTCCCAGCAAGTTTCCCACCAATGTTTGATTTGGGGGAGAGACTTAAGGAGTGCGAAGGTGATATTTTCCCTATTGGGAAAATTGTGAATAGAGAAATAACCTTCTAGTAGATTTAACCATTTCTCTAGGGCATATGCATATATCTGACCTTCAAATATGGGAATATAAATATTGACTTATATCTTGAAAGGAGAGGTGCTTCCAAAGTGGTCGCTTAAAGAAGACGTGCCTGTTGTTATCGAGAGATGTTGAAGGATGTGGAAAAAATTCTCCATCATTTCGTCCCTCTATTGTGTGAGAGCTTGCTTAAGCAATAGAATGATATAATCTTCTTCTCCATCATTTTTCATTTATTCCACCATCGAGGGTTTCTTGGGCATATGAGAGAGGTTGTCCTCAAGAGAGACAAGCTCGAGACCCAACTTTCTATACTTGGACCTCGTCGAGGACATGCACTGAAAAAAAATCAAGAGCAACCTGCTCTGATACCACTGATATGGATTATTTTTGAGAAAAAAATTAAAGAAGAGATATTACAATGAAATACACATAAATATTTCCAGAAACAGAGAAATACATTAATACATGATTTCTATTAATGAAAGAAATGTACAGAGACTGTAAAAATATAGAGTGAAACACTCACTAGAATGGTGGCAGCTTATCTCTGAGAAGATATGTGATGGCTACTTGCATTCACAAGAATATGATTGTTACAATGAGGCTCCAAATTCCTTTTTAACATAAGTAAAATCCAAAACCCTAACCCCGAAAGATGAAAATCCAAAAGGTTTGTGGGCCTTGATGGGGATAGTTGATACATCAAATTACCAGGGGATTAACTTGTGCATACGATCTCTGTTTGGGGCGCTTGATACACCATTAGAAAGGTCTAATCGAGAAACATGATTTTCGACTAGTGACTTTGGTAGATGTGTGGGTCCCAAATCCCCAAAAAACATCATTTAGGGCCTCAAAATGGCCCCAGAAGTTTGGAACCCAAAAAACTGCCAAGGTGGGAAACTGTTTTTTGAGCCAGTGGAATAGGTGGGTGGCCACCGATATCCACCTGGATCAGGGGTGTCTTTGTGGTCAGGGGTTTGGATCAGGTTCTTGATAAACCTTATTATAGTGGGAGCTCTATGGTATTGATTCTTCGAGTGAAAAGAAATGGAAAGTTGTTCGAAAATAGAGATCAATAAATTTAATGGGAAAATATTTTGAGTTCTGGAAGCTCAATATGGAATATTTGTTGGTGGAAAAATATCATTGGATCGTTGTGGATCTAGGTAATGCACCTATAGGAATGTCAACATAATAATGGGAAAATTTGGATCAGAAGGCGAAGAGCACAATCAGATTGTGTCTCTCAAATTTAGTATTACTGAATGTGTCAAGGGAAGCTACATACACGGATTTATGGAATAAGTTAGGGGATTTCTATCATTCTAAGTCCTTGGTAAACAATTTTTTCCCATGGAAGAAGTTGTACAACATGAGGATGAAATATGGAGACTCGATGATAGATAATATGAATGCCTTCAATACAGTGGTAAGTCAGTTATTATCTATTGATATTAATATTTCTGATGACGATAAGTGTATTAGTTTATTGTTCTCTTTACCAGACTCGTGGGATGGTCAGGTTATGAGCATAGATATTAAAACAACTATTTTAAGTTTTGATGACGTGGTATCATCCTTATTGTTGGAGGAGATGAGACAAAAAAACATGGAAGGATAGAGCACATATGCCTTATTTTCAAGAGGACACTCCCAATAAATAAATAGATCTAAGTCATCAAGTGGGAGATCTAAATCTCTCGAGAAATTTGTAAAGGTATGTTGGAGATGTGGAAAAGAAGGGCATTGCAAGAAATGATGTATATCCAAAAGTGTTGAGAGAGGGAAGGGATATGATGACGCTCCTTCTACATAAGAAAAAATCTCCATGGATGAAGGAGGGGATGTTTACTTGGCTTCTTCAAGCACACATGTAGATCATGAGGCATGCATAATTGACTCAGGTGCATCCTTTCATATGACTCCTCACAGGGAGTGGTTCTGCGAATATGAAAGGAATGATGGAGGTGACATTGTCCTAGGAGATGAATTGACATCCAAAATTATAGGAAGAGAAAAAATGAAGTTGAATCTCATGGATGGAAGGATTAGAACACTCCTTCGTGTTCTGCACGTCCCAAGGTTGGCCATAAATTTTATTTCTATAAGAAAAATGGATGATGCAAGGCTAAAAATAATGTTTGAGAATGAAACTTGCAGGATGGTTCAAGGGGGAATGCTGTTGATGAAACGAGTTCAGATTAGAACCCTATATAAGTTGCTAGGAAGCACTATTAGTGACAAGTGAAACAGTTTTGTTGTTCGTGATATTGGAGATAAAGAAGAAAAAACTCCTACAGTCTCTAGAGAAGAGACTATGTCGTGGCATAAAAAACTGGGAAATATCATAGAGAATGGCCTTTGTGTACTACATGGTAAAAGTATGGTTGAAGGTATGTTTAACTACTATATAGATTTTGATTTATGTGAACATTGTGTATATGGGAAGAAGAATTAGGTAATAATCCCCTCTAATGCAACAAGGGTGGAGGGAATTTTACCGTTGGTGCGCAATGATGTGTTTGGACCTGTGTCATTTCCATCATTGGGAAAGTATTTGTATTATGTCTCATTTATAGATGACTTCTTGAGGAATACATGGATTTAGTTCCTCATGAAGAAATCTAAAGTCTTTGAAAAATTCAAATATTTTCAGGCTCTTGTGGAGAATCATACAGAAAAGAGAATTAAGGTGCTGAGGATTGATAATGGTGGAGAATTATGTGGAAATGAATTCAAATAATTTTGTAAGAAGTGAACTGTATCAAGGTAGAAGACTAATTCATACACAACTCATAATAATGGAGTTTCATAAAGGATGAACATGATGTTTATGGAAAAATCAAGGTGCATGTTTAGTGGTGTTAGGTTAGGACAAGAATTTTGAGCAGAGGAAATGGGTATTTCATGCTACCTGGTCAATTGATCACCCTCATTAGAACTGGATGACAATACTCCACACAAGGTATGGACTAGTATGTGAGATAAAATGGTTGAAAAGTGTATCTTTATGGGGTATAAATATGGTCTGAAAGGTTACAATCTTTGGAACCTAGAAACTAAGAAGGTAGTGTATAGTTGAGATATGGTATTTAGAGAAATAAAAGATGTTTTCAAATAGAAAGTTCTACAAGGGAAGGGAGAACCAAAGAAAATTGAGTTTGAGTTGAAGGATAATGAATCAAACTCTACTGAAGAACAAGAATCAAAAGAAGAAGATCCTCATACTCCAGTATCAAGGAGATCGGTTCAGGAAAGAAGGAAACCAGAAAGGTATACTCCGCCTGATTTTCATTCAAATTTTTCTTTGTTTATTACTGAATATGATCCTAGTACTATTAGGGAGGAAATGGATTCATAGGATGAAAATTTTTGGAAAAATGCCATGGTGGAACAAATGGCAGCGTTGGACAAGAATGAGGCCTGGGATCTAGTGGATTTTCCAACTGGAAGAAAACCCATGGGTAGAAAATGGGTGTTTAAGAAGAATTTAAATGAAGAAGGAAGAGTAGAAAAATGCAAATCTCAGTTAGTAGCAAAAGGTGATTTTGAGGTAGAGGGAATTGAATTTGGTGATATTTTTTCTCATATTGTCAAGTTAACTTCAATTAGATTTATTTTATATGTTTCTATTGACTTTGATTTTGATGTAGAACAAATAGATGTGAAGACAACATTCCTACATGGGGATCTGGAAGAATAAATCTACATGAAGCAACCAGAAGGATTTTTTGTGAAGGGAAAGAAAGAGTTGGTATGCAAGATGAGAAATTCCTTGTAAGGGTTAAAGAAATCACCAAGGATGTGGTATAAAATATTTGAAACTTATATGATGGGACTTGGCTTCACAAGGAGAAACATTTATCACTGTGTGTATTTCAAATTAATTGATTATCACCTTATTTATTTGGTCTTGTATGTGGATGACATGTTGTTGATAGGAAACGACAAGGAGATTATCTAGGATATGAAAACTCTGTTGTCCTCTAAATTTGACATGAAGGATCTTGGTGTTGAAAAATTAATTTTGGGCATGGAAATTAAAAGATATTGGGAAAACAAGAAACTCTTGTTAAATAAGAGGAAATATATTGAGACAATATTGCATAGGTTTAATATGCAGGAATGTAAGCCGGTTGGGGTTCCTATTCTTGTAGGTGTAAATTTATTTGTGGATCAGTGTCCTAAGACACAAGAAGATGAAGAGTAAATGTCACATGTTCCATATGCTACTACGGTTGGTAGTTTGATGTATGCAATGGTCTATACTAGACCGAACATTTCACATGTAGTGGGAGTTTTGAGCAGGTATATGTCAAAACTAGGGAAAGAGAATTAGACAATAGTAAAGAGGGTTTTCAGGTATTTGCATGGCACTAATAGCTATGTATTTTTCTACTAAGGAAGACTAGGATTGGATATATTGTTGGATATACATGGATTTTTTTTCTACAGAATGGGTTGGAGATCTAGGTCGTAGAAGATATACAAGTGGGTATGTGTTTAACTCGTTTGGAGGAGCAATTAGTTGGATGAGAAAAATATAGTTTGTAGTGGAACTCTCAACTATAGAAGATGAATACATGGTATCCACTCATGCAAGAAAGGAATTATTATGGTTACAAATATTGTGTTTAGGTATTGGGTTGGTACAACAATATGTAAGGATAGTTTGTGAAAGTCATAGTCCAATCTTCCTAGTGAAGAACCTGACTTATCATTCAAAGAAAAAGAATATTGATGTTCAATATCAATTTTTGAGAGACATGGTTGAAGACAAGAAAATGTTGTTGATGAAGGTGGAAACTTTGAGGAATTTTGCAGATTCATTGACAAAGTTTGTGAGCACCAAGAATTTCTCTTGGTGTAGAGAAACAATGGGCATTGTTGCCATAGATTATTGACTATGTAATCCTATAACCCCCAGTATGCAAAGAAAACAACAAGTGGGAGAATGTTGGTTATGTGTTACATTCTTTGAAATATTGGTCCCATGTAATGTACACTTATATGGGAGATGGGGAGGGGGGTTGGGGCAGAGTCCCTGAAAAAAATAATTTGGCGGTTTTTCAGCACATCGTTTTTGTCAATGGTTTTATAATTTTGGTTAAGGAATTAAGGTTGTTGACTAATCGAGGTCAATGGATTAGGGACAAATAGAGGTGTGACTCTAAACAGGTTATTGGTTTTCCTAGTTTTGGTTTCCAGGGTAAAATCTCCATGTAGTGTGTGTGTGTGATTGTATCTTTTTTGTTTTTATTAAGAATCTGTTTACAATGATTAATTGTACAAGGTTAAAATCTACATTGAGATTTGATTTCCTCCTTAAGACCAATAATAAAGCATCACTTAAAAAACTCATCAGTGAAATTTTCTATTCCAACAACCAAATACTGAAATTCATAAAAATGTTCTTCCATGATAGATGATTGAAACAATTTAGTAAGTTGGATCACAAAATTAATATTCTAGATAAAGTGGGCAAACATGGATTTTGTTGGCACATTTACTTATACTGAGAAGGGGGATGAATCAGTATAGGACTATTTTTTCTTTTCTTATGTAATATTTAACAATTTATTACTTCATTAGGCATAAGTGGTTAATAAGAAATGCACATACAAACATATAATCCACGATACATAGAGATTTAACATGGAAACCCAAATGGGAGAAAAATACAAAACAATTTCTTGATAAAATCTTGTAGGCACCAAACTATTGTTAAAATGCTTGCAAGAACCAACCTACATGAGACACTAATCTCCTTAATTAAGCACCAACTCAATAATGTTTGTAGACACGAACCTACAAGAGACTCCAATCCCCCTAACTAAGAACCAAATCAGCTCTTGTTGTAGGCACCAACCTACAGTTTCTATATTTGCAGGAACCCACCTGCAGGAGACATCAATCTACTTAGTTGAACATCAACTCAACAACAATGTTTGTAGACACCAATTTTTACTGGTAAAATCAATATCCTCAAGCCTTACCCTGCATAAGTATGTTGCTATGTCTCTATTGTCACCGTTCTCAATATGCATAGTTTCAAAAATTCCTTTGTCCTTGCACTTCCTAGACACCCTTACATTAAATTCCTTTCATTCTCTATCATCCTTAGACCTCAGAGCCTCATATAGTTTATTCACATGATTCAATATTACTCTCCCTTCTCACTCATCCATCCTACTTTTTTTTCATTCACCCTTAAACTGGATTTGAGCATCGTTACTTATACATTCCATACATCCATGGATTTTTCCACATACAAAAGTATGTCCATGGAGTCAACTCTAGATCTCCTCAAAACCAGTATTCAATTTCCTTCCATCACACCCTATTCATTCTCTGTACAAAGCATGAACCATGACACTTAACATCCATCTGATTTCATTAATATTTAATCTCCATTGTTTATTTATTTCAATGTTCACCAAAATACGCCCTTAGGGCTTAGCAATCATCTAATATATCCTTTCTTTGATCTCAATCGTCGATATTCTTTATCATATCAGGACCATGTGTAACCATACCACACATTTTTCATCTCATATAGACCTTCGTTTAATCACAACCATCGATCTACTTAATTGTCCTCAACAACACACCATGCAACCACAATGCACAAAAACCATCCAATATTCCCTTGATTAGATCTCAGTCGTTTATCTATTCTCCTTTAGCATATTGGGACCATCGAGTCTTCAACATACAATCATTTTCCAATCGGCTCTCAAATTGATCTCGACCATCAATATGTCTTGATGGATTCACCACGGTTCTAAGGCATATCTTTTCATACTTTTGTGTCGTCCATAATGCACCTTCATGTTCCATTGCACTCACTTTGCACCCATACTTATAAAATTTTATAAGTATTTCAACGTGGTTCTATGAGACATCTCAAGTCATCGAATATCTCACCCCATGGTCCACCCGATCTGTGACAAGAGGTGACCTCTTGGGCCATCGAATCTCTCTCCCTTTGGGCCATTCGATCTATGACAAGTTGCAACCTCCTCGGCCATTGGATCTCTCACTCTCTTGGTCATTCTATCTGTGGCAAGTGGCAACCTCTTGGGTTTTCTGATCGATTCTTCATACTTAGACAATTTTTGAAATATTACCGTGGGTCTAAGCCCTTACCTGATTCATTTGTCTATCTTTGCAGCCTCATCTTCCCAACCGATTGTTCTTGGTAATTAATCATTTATTCAACATCTCTTGGTACTTAGTTTAATATGGATTTATGAGCAGAAAAAAATGAATAACATATTGAATACCATAATACAGAGATACGGAGAACAAAAACAAATATCCAATGAACAATAACTTCTATTGAATAAATAAAATAGGTTGAAACTGTAAAACTGTAGAACTGAAACAACTTGCTTGAATGGTGGTAGCTATCTCTGATAAGAGATGTGGTTGCTACATGAATCCGTCTGAGAATAATGAATAAAATGAGGCTCCATAGGCCTTTTTAACATTACTCATGAATTCCAAAACCCTAGACATCCAAAAACCTAACCCTAGGAGATGAAATGCCAAAAGTTATGTGGGCCCCGATGGGTAAGTTGGTACCTCAACTTCCCAGGGTCGTAAATTTTTCATACGACCTTTGTTTTAGGTGTGTGATAACCCATTGGAAAATTCTTTTCGAGAAATACACATTATGTCGTCAAAATCTGACTTTTTCTACATCTTGGTTGTTGCAAGCCAAAAAAACACTATTTAGGGCCCCAAAACGGTCCTAGAAGTACAAAAAGATGTACTGACATGAAAACTTCCAAAATAAGCAGCTAGTTGGATTAGGTGGGCAGTCACCAATCTCCACCTGGAATATGTGTAGTTCTTTAGACATCCCTGGAAGTGTAGAAACCACAATTACAAAGAAGTATAAAATAACGTGTTGAACTAAAAACTGTCAAGAGGAGCTAGTTGGAATAGGTGGGTGGCCACCAATATCCACCTAGATCATAGTCATTCTTGATACTTATAAAATTCTCAATATTTCACCATGATCCGCGAGTCTACAAAATTTCCCCAATTTACTTTTCTCTATCCATAACCTCCTTTGCTCAACTGATTCCTCACACTTAGTCATTTTTCCAGGTTTCACTATGCTCCACTACCTCTCCATTCCCCCAATTCATTTTCACACTTAGTCAATTTTAGAGTTCTTACTATGGGTGGAGGCTCTACGACACTTTCCTAATTCTTCATCTTCATTTGACCACTTTTTGGTACTTATCCATTTATCAATATCTCATCACGGGTTCATGGGTTTGATCTCATTTCTTCACATATTCTAGATTATTTGTCGTTCTCACTATCTCTGCGATGTCTTGGTACTTACCAATTTTTCGATATCTCTTGTGTTGATATTGTAGATGAGGTGTTTCCATATGGGAATATTCTTATGTTCTAGATGAAAGGGAATCGACATGTGTCTTGACATATGGTACTATGTGTGTCATATACAAAGCTTCTTTTTATAGCACCGATGTGGACTCTTTCCAATGTGGCACTCATCTAACTAGACATGTGGTGCTTATGAGGTTTCTATTGTGGTGATGACATGGTTGGGATGAACCATCGGGTATCAAGCCCCAATATTTTGATCCTAGCCATCGATCTTTGATGATCAACGATCAATATTTAACCTAATACTAGTCCATCATTCTCCTGACAAAAATTAACGACTTGTGCATGGTTCCATAACTCTCCTATTCACTTTCAATTTTCATAAAAATGATTTCACAATATAAACCTTTAGAATTTCTTATTCCTTGTGAATGTGGTATATGTATATTTTTCCTTTTCCTTTAGTATGGTCATCCATGACCTCATTGCTACTCATTTCTTGCATTGTTGAGCTTCAACAAACTGTAACCATTCTTCCACAAAGACTCTTCACTTTATCGATTTCATTTCTTTGTTTTAATAGGGTTGTCTCGTTAATATTCCACTCACCATTTCTCTTCATGCATGTGTAGATCTTAAATTTGTTGGATTGTTCTCACCCAATCACTTTGTCTTCCAAATGAAGAAACGATACTTACATTAAATAAATTGTACACAATCATCTTCACACATAGAGACCCATCAATATACATGGGCATTCTTTTCATACACAGTTCCACTCACCTTCATTCACACAAAATAAACATATAACTCAGAAATGCCTTCAAATTCTCTGCTTCCTCTAGTCTCCCCCTGTATGTGATATCAATGACATCCTTTGACATCAATGACAACACAATTTCCAACAAAATCCCCCTTTGGAATTTATGGAAACACTTAGTATTTTGGTCATGGAAAGATACATGACCAACATAAATCTAAGTGTTTGTGGAAAATCCTTCCTATTTATCCATTTGTGTTGCAGGGATTCACATTCCAGTGGTTACACTACTTCTGAAGGAATCCACTATGATACCAATTGTTACTTATATTGAAAGGGGGGGTGAATTAGTATAGGAATATTTTTCCTTTTCTTACAATATTTATCAATTTATTACTTCATTCATAAGCATTTAATAAGAAATGCACATACAAACATATAATCCAAAGTAATCAAATATTTAACGTGGAAATCCAAATGGGAGAAAACAACAAAAAAATTTCTTGATAAAATCTTGTAGGCACCAACCTACTGTTGCAATGCTTGCAAGCACCAACCCAAAGGAGACACCAATATCCTTAACTGAGCACCAAATAAATAATTTTTGCGGGCACCAATCTGCAGGAGACACCAATCTCTCTAAATGAGAACCAACTTAGTTATTGTTGTAGGCATCAACCTATAACTGCTATATTTGTAGGCACCCACCTGCAACAAACATTGATCCCCTTAGTTGAGAATCAACTCAACAACAGTGTTTGTAGACACCAATTTTTACTAGTAACATCAATCTCCTCAAGCCTTCACCTACACAAGTTTGTTGCTCTGTCTCTATTGTAACCATTCTTAATATGCATAGATTCATAAATTCATTTGTCTTTTCACCTCCCAATCACCCTTACATTATCTTCCTTTCGTTCTATAGCATCCTCATACCTTAGAGCTTTAGATATTTTCTTCACACATTTCACACTTACTCACCCTTCTCGCTCTTCCATACTTTTTTTTTCATTCACCCTTAAACTAGATTTTAGAATCATTACTTATACATTCCATACATCCATGAATTTTTCCACATACAAAAGTATGTCCATGGAGTTGGCTCCAGTTTTCCTCAAAACCAGTCTTCAATTTCCTTCCATCACACATTATTTGTTCTCTGGATAGGGAATGAACCGTGACACTTAACAACCATCAGATGATCCGAAAAGATCTTTTAAACGACAATCATTGAGTTATTTAGCATGTGTTAGTTAACCATTTAGGAAGCTGAATGAAAGAGGAAGAATTACAAAGAAAGCATGATAGCCATAAAGCAATGTATAGATTTTAACATAAGAAAGATATCAACAAACCATAAAACACCAAAGTGATAACGGAGTTTGGAAATCTCGCCTACGTCTCTGGGCCTTTGTCTCAGTGGGTGAGGCTTTCTTATTTCTGTTCAAAGCTTTAAAAGTACATCACAACAGTGCCAAAAATGTTACAAATTGATATGGTCTTGTTCTACTAGATCTCTAGAACCCAACAAAAGAAACAACACTGAAATAGGATGACCGAAGCTCCCGGAAATGGCCAGCAAAGGTGCTTTCCTCAAAAGCTTCCATGCATAAAAATGGCTTTGGCTTGGAAAATATTCAGCATAAACTTCTTTTGAACCTCCTTCATGGCTCCAAGAACCTCTAGTTTTTATAGGCCTAAATTTTGTAACCATCTCCCAACTTTCCCCCAAGATCTATCCTAAAAAAGGGCCCAATATCCCCCCAAAATGACCAAAATCCTACAAAAATGCTGAATGAAATCACTGAAAATCATAATATAAAGTTAAATGACCTAATTTTTCAATTATATAGAGCACAACCCCTTTTTTCTCAGCTCCTGGTCATATGGAGGGTCTCCAAGTGGCCTCAGACTAATCTCCTGGCGCGCTGGCACCCTTTCTGTTTGGCTCTGGGTCATGTGGTGAATCCCTGGAACTACGGGCTAGTAGCCACGTGCCTATACAATGGTTAGACCCCCAGATATCAGCCTATGGTTACGCCCCTAGTCAGCGGGCTAGCCCAACCGACCGGGGATAAACCTTACTTCCGTGCCAACACACAAACTCCAACGTCGAGTCATATGTTGTATCATCAGAATCGAGGGCTAGCTCCAAACTATAACCTGTGCACACCATAACACAGAGAAAAGTCTCATGTAGAAAGGTCGTATGGGATAACCGTCGGGGGATGGGGCTAGGCCCGACCCCTTTTCTCCGTTGAATTTACATAACACGAAACTTAAATACATACGATGCCCATAAAGGTTATGAAACATCCGGTAGGTGGGCTAGTAGCCCGGCCTACGTGAAATCTTGGCACCCAACGAGGTCACGGGTTCGAACACGGTGAACCCAAACAATTTTGCAGTAACATTTAACCAATGAATGGGTGCCACATGGAACCTTTCCATTCGCCCGAACTGATGCCACATGTCCTTCAACCATTGGTCCACATGTCTGTCGATTTGTCAGCCCGATCAACTACCACTGTACCTACCACGTGTCGGACCTCCCACGTCATAAGTATGGATGTGACACGTCATCAATATGAATGTGCCACATGTCACTCCCTGATTGGTCCATGTATACCTGCCACATCAGAAACCTATGTCTACGTCAACACCATGTACCTTGCCACATCAGTTGTATGACCATATGGCCTGTACAGTCAGTTTCCATGTGGCAATGTACATACTGTACAATCATCATTTTTTTTGCCCGTTCAAAAAAATGAACATATCGCGATATCTGGATCATACAACATCCATTTGAGCCCCTTCAAGTTGCGTTGGGTTTGTATCGATGAGGCCTACACACACGTCCGTTTTGAAGCCATTATAATAAATTTTATTTTTAGGCCTTCCTGGACCCATTTTGGTCCCGAGATCCAATTCTAGATCACACCTCCCGACTAAAGACCTTTTGGTCCCCAAAAGGTTACTGACCAGTCATCAAGTTCAGGATAGGCCACCCGACTTTTTCTCTTTCTTTTGACTTTTTCCTGTGCATCTGTCTCATCAAGATCAATTGTAAAACAATCATGATAACTGACAACATATTGTTAGCCATTTGTACCCTGTCACATCTTACTGAAGCCACTATCATCCATGTTGACAACATTACTAATGATAGCATAAAAAATATGACTTCAAATGAGATGATATGTTTATAATATTTGCACGACATTAACTTATCTTGAAGCAAACTGTGATTGATTTTCCATTCTACAATCATCTCATGTTCTTGCTTAAGATCAATTACTTGACTTGAAACAATTATAGGTGTGTATCTTGCTTGAGCTTCATTTCTTAATTGTTCCATAGTTTGAAGAGATTTATTTGCCTTTAGATGATGAGAATGAACCACATATTCTTGACCTGCTTTGATTAAATGATATTGATTCTTTTCCCTGTAGAAGATTTCCTTACGATCATACAAGTAAGAAGTGCCTAAGACCATTCCACATTCACTTAGTGGCACCACATCACATGTTACCTCTTCCACAAACTTAGATTAAATTGCAAATTTTAATGTGCACTGCTTTGTTATGTGCAATTGATGATTGTTGCTTATCCATTTAAGTGTGTAAGACTTATGTTGTATCTGTGTTTTTAATCCCAATTTCTTAGCCAATTCCTCTGAAATTAAGTTAGATTGATATCCACTATCTATCAATGTGTCGACCTTAGTATGCCGCATTATGACCCTTATGTGAAACAATTTACTTCTAGAATCAATTCCTTCACCAATTTTACCTGTCATACCAACCAATGAGACTTTAGATTCCTCACCCAAATCCAATCCCAAGTTTGTTGGTCTTGTTGTTGCTGCAACTATTTTCCTCCCTTTCTTTTCTTTGAACCACTTCGGTCTCTTCTCAGGATGTAATTTCCAATAATGGTCCTCATCATGCCCTTCTTTCTTGCAATGCTTGCAAGAGGGATTCTTTTCCTTTCTTGCCATTGAATTTTCCTTTTTTCCATTCCACTTCCTTTTGTCCTCTTTCCTTGAAGACGATTTCCCTGATACACCAACCCTTGTTTTCCCTGCTTCAATGTATGTCGCTTGAACAAAAACCTCATCAATATTAGTAGGTCCAAACATGAATACAATGTTACGAATATGTGCAGTTAAACCTCTTGGGTATGTAAAGGAATATCTAACATCAATGCCATTTTACGAAAGCCATCTATGTATTCTTGCACTGTTTTTCCTTTTCTTAGTTTAAGATCTTTCCATTCAATTAGATCTTTCTCTTTATAACCCAAAGGATAGAATTGCTTTCTAAGTGCAGAAGTAAAAACTTTCCATGATGGAAATACATTACCCACTTGTTGCATGCCATTTTGCAACTTGCTTTGCCACCATATGAGTGTTGTGCCTGCAAGTCTAAGCGATGCCAAATTGATCTAAGTTGCCTCATCCTTGATTTGTTGCACATTTCTATAAACCTCCATCTGTCCGACCCAATTATCAAGTATCTCTGCATTGAATTCACCATCATACATAGCTAATTCAAATTTCACATCAAGTTTTAATAAAGGCATTTCATGTTTATGTTTATAAACATGTTTCTTTGCAGTGCTTTTAGAACTTGAACTTGAAGAAGAAGGAGAAGAAGGAGGTGAAGATGGAGGCGAAGGAGGAATTTGAGGAGGATCCTCTCCTTCTTCACTTTTTCCCTTTGAAGATTCACCTAGATCCAGTCTCTTCTGTTCCAAGTAATCCTCATACAAAACCTTTAATATCTTCGACATGGCAAAGAAAGTTTTTCGAAACTCTTTCTCATCCTGAGAAAGTCCCCCTTCTAATGCCATATTCTCTCTTTGAGAAGTTCTGTTTCTCAATCCAATCAATGGATTCTCTTCGACAAACTCGCCTTCACCACGATGTATTTTTTCCCTGGTAATCATGCAAAACTCAAATCTAAATGTCAACTAGCTTTGATACCACTTGATCTGAAAAGATATTTTAAACGACAATGGTTGAGTTATTTAGCATGTGTTAGTTAACCATTTAGGAAGATGAATGAAAGAGGAAGAATTATAAAGAAATCATTAAAACCATAAATCAATGTACATATCTGAACATAAGAAAGAGATCAACAAACCATAAAACACCAAAGTGATAACGGAGTTCGGCAATCTCGCCTACGTCTCTGGGCCTTTGTCTCAGTGGGTGAGGCTTTCTTATTTCTGTTCAAAGCTTTAAAAGTACATCACAATAGTGCCAAAAAGGTTACAAATTTATGTGGTCTTGTTCTACCAGATCTCTAGAACCCAACAAAATAAACGACACTGAAATCGGATGACTAGAGCTCCTAGAAATGGCCCGCAAAGTTGCTCTCCTCAACCGATTCCCTCCATAAAAATGGATTTGGCTTGGAAAATATTCAACATAAACCTATTCTGAACGTCCTTCATGGCTCCAAGAACCTTTTGTTTTTATAGGCCTGAATTTGGTAACCATCTCCCAACTTCACCCCAAGATCTGGCCTAAAAAAGGGCCCAATATCCCCCAAAAATGACCAAAATCCCACAAAACTGCTGAATAAAATCATTGAAAATCATAATATAAAGTTAAATAACCCACTTTTTCAATTATATAGGGTGAAACCCCTTTTTTCTCGGCTCCTGGTCGCATGGAAATGTGGCCTCAGACTAATCTCCTGGCGCGTTGGCCCCCTTTCTATTTGGCTCTGGGTCATGTGGCAAATCCCTGGAACCATGGGCTAGTAGCCATGCGCCTATACAATGGTTAGACCCCCAGATCTCAACTTATGGTTATTCCCCTGGTTGACAGGCTATCCCAACCAACCGGGGCTAACCCTTACTTCCGTGCTAACACACAAACTCCAACGCTGGGTCATATGTTGTATCATCAGAACCGGGGGCTAGCTCCAAACTATAACCTGCACGCGTTCCATAACACAGAGTAGAGTCTCATGTAGAAAGGTCATATGGGATAGCCATCGAGGGCTGGGGCTAGGCCCAACCCCTTTCTCCGTCGAATTTACATAAAACGAAACTTAAATATATATGGCGCCCATAAAGGTTAAGAAACATCCGGTAGGCGGGTTGGTAGCCCTGCCTATGTGAAAGATTGGCGCCCAACGCGGTCACAGGTTCGAACCCGATGAACCCAAACAATTTTTCAATAACATTTAACCAATGAATGGGTGCCACGTGGTAGCCCATGCCTGGGGCACGTGGCACCTTCCCATTCGCCCGAACTGATGCCACACATCCTTCAACCATTGGTCCACCTATCTGTTGAGTTGCCAGCCCAGTCACTTGCCACTATATCTGCCATGTGTCAGACCTACCATGTCATCAATACATATGTGCCACGTGTCACCCTTGTAGTGGTGACACGTGTCACTCCCTGATTGGTCCACGTATACCTACCATGTCAACAACTTCTGTCCACGTCAGCACCACGTAACTTGCCACGTTAGATATATGGTCGTACGTCCTATACAGTCGGCTGCCACGTGGCACTGTACAAACTGTACAATCATCATTTTTTTTGCATGTTTGGCAAAATGAATAGATCATGATATATGGAACATACAATGTCTATTTGAGCCCGTTCAAGTTGTTTTGGGTTCGTATTGACGAGGCCTATGCACACGTCCATTTTTAAGCCATTACGAGAACTTTGATTTTTAGGCCTTCCTGGACCCATTTTGGTCCTGAGATCCAATTCTGGATCATCAGATCTCATTAAGATTTAATTTCCACCATTTAATTATTATTTTTATTTTTTTGTAAGTAAGAAGTTTTATATATAAAGGGCCTTCAAAAAACCAAGTCAGAGGTACAAAAATTAGATAGTAACC
>ML786706.1:195916-213571 GCA_009831015.1 Picea engelmannii | reverse complement strand
TGAAGGAGGGTCGTGACCTTTCCATCCATGATCTACAAATGGAATTGGAGGTCCTCCACCCCCTGACAGAGTTTGAAGACCAGACCAAAGAGAATAGTAAAACTTTCTTTCAACTGCGTGTCAAAGAAATGGAGGTGACGCCCCCATGGGCGGCCTTTAGGAGCTAGCTACTGGTGCGTGGGAAGGCTTGAAATTTCTGGAAATTGGAGGGACAGGAAGGTATCGGGAAGAAGAGCCCGACGAGCTATCAATGATGGCTAAGCAATCAAACCGGGAGACAGGCGGGGTGGAGGAGGCGAGAGGTGCTCGCTTGGGCTGGAGAGGCGGTGAGGAGATCGTGGAAGGTGAACCAGGGGGCGATACAGAGGGCTGGGGCCAGCGAGGATTCCATGGAGAGCCTCTTCACGGCCTTCCCCTTTGACGCGACATGAGTTTCGTCGAATGAATGCAGAAGAAGACCAAATGCACCAGGCGGAGGTAGAGAGCCTGGAGGTGGGCAGGGGCTATAATCACCATGAAGGTCCAGTTTGAACCAGGCCAGGGCACCGGAGGGAAGATCAATTCGGTCTGCGAGCGAGGGCGAGAATCTAACACAAACAACAGAGCCATAGAGTAATTTGTAAATGAGTCGGGTGCAGTAGAGTTAATGTCGCTGCAATGACGTAAGGTCAAATTAATGCAGGGTCAAGGTGGCGGGTGATGGCATGAGCTCATCACATGGATCCTTGCCTCGTTGGCTGACCCGTTCTTCCTCCTCGCACCAGTTGGCTCGTACTAGCACCCCATCCAGGGCACCATTTAATTATTTTATTATCCACCAAAATACGCCCTTAGTGCTCAACAACCATCCAATCTATCTTTTTTTTTTTTCGACCCTCAATCTTCTTTAGCATATTGGGTCAACATGTAACCATACTGCATAGTTTTCATCTGATGTATACCTTCATCCAATAACATCAATCAATCTAATTAACTTCCCTCAAGAACACACCATTCAACCATGACGCACAACAACCATCCGATCTTCCCTTGATTAGATCTTAGTCATCGATATATTCTTCTTTATCATATTGGTACCATCGGGTCTTCATCTTACAATCGATGTCCGATCAAATCTCATATTGATCTCGACCATTGATCTATATTGATGGATTCAAAATGGGTATAATGAATATATTTTCATAATTTTGTGGCATCTAGAATGCACCTTCACATTCCACCACACTCACTTTGTATCCATACTTAGAAACTTTTCTAAGTATTTCAACGTGGGTCTACGACACATCATGAGCCATCGAATCTATTACCCTTTATTCCTTATGATATGTGACAAGAGGTGACCTCCTCGGCCATGAGATCCCTCTCCCTCTAGTCCATCCTATATGTGACAAGTGGCGACCTCTTGGGCCGTCGGATCTCTCACTCTCTGGGTCGTTCGATCTATGACAAGTGGCAAACTCTTGGTTTGCCCGATCAATTCTTCATACTTAGAAACTTTTCTAAGTATTTCAATGTGAGTCTATGAGACATCATGAGTTATCATATATATCACCATTTAGTCCATATGATCTGTGACAAGAGGTGACCTCCTGAGCCATGAGATCTCTCTCCCTCTAGGCCATCCAATATGTGACAAGTGGCGACCTCCTGGGCCGTCAGATCTCTCACTCTTTGGGTCGTTCGATCTATGACAAGTGGTGACCTCTTTGGTTTTCGGATCGATTCTACATACTTAGAATTTTTTTTACATCTTATCGTGGGTCTAATACCTTTCCCTATTCACTTTTCTATCTCTGTGACCTCATTCATCCGACTAATTGTTATTGGTACTTAGTCATTTCTTCAACATCTCTTGGTGCTTATTCATTTCTTCGACATCTCTTGGTACTTAGTCATTCTTGATACTTGGCCAGTTATTGAGATTTCACCGTGGGCCATAGGTCTACAAAATTTACCCAATTTACTTGTCTCTATCCGTAAACTCGTCTGTCTGACCGATTCCTCACACATAGTCATTTTTCTAGGTTTCACCATGCTCTGCAACCTCTCTATTCCCCCGATTCATTTTGAAACTTAGTTAATTTTCAATTTCTTACCATGGGCGGTGTCTCTATGGAACTTTCCTCTTCTTCACCTCTGTTTGATTGATTTTTGGTACTTATCCATATCTCAATATCTCACTACAGGTTTGCGGGTCCACGAATTTGAGCTCATTTATTCACATACTCTCGATTCTTCGTCGTGCTCACTATCTATGTTATGTCTTGGTACTTAGCCATTTTTTGATATCTATTGTATTGATGTTGCAGATGAGGTGTCTTCCATGTGGGCGTCTTTTTCATTTCTAGTTGACATGGCATCAACACATGTCCTGACATGTGGTATTGTATGTGGAATATGTAGAGTTGCTTGTTATAGCACTAGCGTAGACTCCTTCTGATGTGGCACTCATCTGATTTAACACATGGTGTTGACGAGGTTGCTATTGTGGAACTAATGCGGTTGGGCTGACCCATTGGGTATCAGAACCCATAATTTTGATCCTATATGTTGATCTTTGATGATCAACGATCATTATTTAACTTAATCTTGGTCCATCGTTCTCGTGAAAAAATTTAATTCCTTGCGCACAGTTCCATAACTCTTCTATTCACTTTCAAGTTTCATAAACATGATTTCACAATATAAACCTTTCGAAGTTGTTGTTCCCCACAAATGTGGGATATATTGATATTTCCATTTACTTTGGTCTCATTATCCAGGATCTCATTACTATTCATTTCTTGCATCGTTGAGATTCAACAGACTGTAATCATTCTGCCACAAATACTCTTCACTTTATCGATTTCATTTATTTGTTTTAATAGGGTTGTCTTGCTCATCTTCAACTCTCCATTTCTCTTCATGCTTGTGAAACTCTAAAATTTATTGGATTATTCTTTCTTAGTCACTTTTTCTTCCAGATGAACAAAAAATACTTACAGAAACTCAATTGTATGCAATCATATTCGCACATAGAGACCCATCAATATACAAGAAAATTATTTTCATACACAGTTCCTCTCATCTTCATTCATGTAGAATAAACATATAACTCATAAATTCCTTCAACTTCTCTACTTCCTCTAGTCTCCCCTTGTCTATGATATCAATGACATCCTTTAACATCAATGACAACACAATTTCCAACATCTTTCACAAACTACTTCCATATAATGAACCTTGGAGAGGATTTCTTATCCCATTTCCACCAATACCAATGTTCTTAATATAGATATAAAAAACCAATTCAAAGTTTCAATAGGTCATCCTCATATATTCCATGGAGGAAAAAGTAGTGTTCCATTTGGAAAATCCAACCTATCGATTCAAACCCATCCAATGTATTGAGATCAAATTTAGGTAAGCAAGGAATTAGATTGTGGGAAGGGTTAGAAAATGAGTGGTTATTATTGTAACCTTCTTTATTTTCCACATGCTTACCCTTATTAAATCCTTAACCAGAGAAATTGCCACCATCATGATGCTTACCTTCCAACTTCTCAATCTTATCAAAACAAAGGTTGAGTTGTGCATTGAGCAAAGTCATGTTGGTCTCAATTAAGTTTATTGATTGGGTGAGATATTAAACCATTTAATTTAGTTCGTCCATGGCTAACATGTTAGTAGTGTGGTTCATGGGACCATGGGACCATGGGGACCAACTAAGAGGTTATCCAAGAGCTATCCCAACACAATCAATGTCATAAGAGGAATCACTTGAGATGGGTCACAAGGAACAATCTATGAGTCCACATAAAGAAAATGTTACTAAAGAGCTATACCAATGCACTTATAATCATGCAATGAGTCTTTTTGAGCTAGGTCTATCGTAATGGTATTGGTGGGCCCCATAATTTATTCTTCTTCTTCTTCTTCTTCTTTTCTTTTCTCTCCTTTTTTTTTAAATGTTGGTGGGAGTATTAGTCCTATCTGAATATTACTTCGGTGATAGAATTCCCAAATTCTTGATATTCTATCAAAATTATTTCCGAACCTCCCATTCTATAGAGGCTAAGGTTATAGGGTCCTAAGGAGAAAGGAGTTTCATGTGCTATAGCTCTCTGATATACTGATGGGTTTCCAACAATAATACTTGGTCGAATCTCTCACGATGCTAAGGACACTAGATTGTACCCTTAATTGTACTAATCAATTCCTAGGTACCAGAGAATGATCTTCACAATCTACTATAACAACAAGAAAACTACCAGGTTTACATAAGGCTGGTTCCAGGTTCTCCTAGGGGGATTCCAATATACTCGAAGGTATATGGAAGAGAAAATCCATATGAAAATTATGTCTAATATAGTACTACTTGAAGGGGTGTCAACATGTTGTGTAAGGGTTTCCAACCAAGTGACTTCCACTTGTATTTCCTATGTGTATGCTTCTCTAGCTGCAATTTTACCCACTAAGTGAAAAATATTTGTGTTTAAAGATGCCAGAACATGTCTCTTTCCTTAAAAATAAATATAAAATTTGGGTTTGTGTTGGCATAGGAAATTTCTTTGATACCACTTGAAATGTTCCTTGTTAGCTGAAATGGAATGTTTAGAGAAAGATAGATAGAAATATAACTGTGGAAATAAAAATAAACAAAACCAAAGTATGGAAATGGAAACAATAAGAAAATCTTGATTGATATGTGGAATAGAGATCAATGTTCACTTGCCTCTTCAAAGGGGAAACCTACAACTAATTAAAGAAATACAAATACAATATTATTCACTTAACACCATATTGCATATCTTCTACTACTATATATATTTTCTAGCTGGACAAAACCCTAATAACGTAGTGGGCCTCCATTAATAAGTCCACAACTATTAAATAATGGACCTTCTTTAATGAGGCCAACTTACATTTATTGATTTCACACTCTACTACTTTGTGGTCCTTCTTTAATAGATATGTCCCCACTACATTAAGTAACAAACTATTCTCCTAACCAAGGGAGTTAGGGTGGGACCCTAACACATATGGAAGTAGTTGGGAGCCAAATCCCTACCATCATATGTCTTAGAAATCATAGGTTCATTGCATAATAAAAAAACAAAGTCCAAGAATAGTGGGTGGTGTTTAGAAGCACTTTTACGAAATTACAATAGAGTGTGTTTTCATCAATCCATGTACACATAATGTTTATTAATTTAAAAGACTTAATTATAGATCATTCTACTTAATCATCTATTTATGCTTTGAGTGCATGACCAATATTCATGATTAAGGTTGATTAGGAAACTTTGAGCACCCAAGGTGACCCCAAATGGTTAGATAAGTTGTGTTTTCTACCTTGTTCTACACCCATTCGGTCGGTTGACCTAGTCAAGACCACTAATCTACACTCAATTGGTTCAATCTAGTCAATAATAGATGGATTGTTAGTTGAACCCATTGTCTATTCAACCTTTTTTTGTTTCTAAAAAAACCTCAATAGTTCTCAATTAATCCACATTATGACTTCTTCAAGTTTGTTTTACACACATTCCCACAGTAACCCACCTTAAATACAAACATCCAACGAGTTAATTTGTTTTTGTTTTAAGTATAAACAAAATGTGGTAAATCATACTTGTGATATTTAGACCATTTCAATTATATGTGTGTGTCTATTGTTTGTTTGTTATTAAGTGTTAAAATTTGACGTCTATCCTTACCATAAAAAAAATTCACGATGTTCCAATATTTTTACTACCTCTCAATTTACATTCACATAAATGAATAGCCTGCCATTTGTATGTTAAAAAAATATTCATGAATACAAAATGCTATCAAAATGGAGTTTATAATCAAATCATCTAGAGAAGAAAGCAATATTAACTTAATAATAAACAAGATTAGTTTAACAATAAACACAAACTAAAAATATGCTTTGGTTTAGCCAAATTACTTGATTGTTAATAAATTTGGATTCAATATTGTTTAAACATTAGCTACCTCATATTTACAATTTCAAATAAGCTTGCCTATAAACGTATTTAAAAGAGATTTTGATTTCTCAAAATTAAGCAAACCTTTCATAAAAAAAAGAAATTCATATAAAATTATCTTTAAATTGTTCTTTCTTCTATTTGAACTTTGCATTGAAGAAGCTCTTCATGTGCACATCGACACACTTTAAGTGCCAAGCACACTTTGATCTACCTATTTTTTTGCTTATGGTATTCTAAGCATTGGAATATACTTTTGGAATTTAAACAATTCCTTTTTACACCTAGTACTTAGAACCCCAATATTTAAAGTTTCAAGTTCTTTGTATTACCACCCACAAATTGTTATATATATATATATATATATATATATATATATATATATAATCCTCATAAAACAACTCTTATTTAATATATATTAAATAATAGAAAAATGCAAAGAAGAAAACAAAAATATTATATATATATATACACTTACTTACTGGTTTATAGGATATTTTATAAAGAAAAAATGATGGGTAGATAGTTTTCTAACATGTAAAATTTAAATTTATGAGTTGATGATTTTACTCCATGTAAATGTTGAAAGTTTCTCCATGTAAATGTTGAAAGTTTCTCTTCATAACCAAACGTAAATTATTTTACTACGTAGAAGGCGTTCTTTTAAGGGATATTTCTCCTCAACTTTTCATCCTTTGTCTGTGGCCTATTGAACCCTGCCATGTTCCTTCCACATCTCATAATTCTGTTGTTTCATTTTCTCATTTTAGTGTTTTGTGATCTTCGTGAGGTTATGCCATCTTAAATTGATGTCACTTGCAGTGTGTCCTTGTAATAAATGAGCCCTTTCCTACATTTATTGGACGATACTTTTTGTACCCAACACACTATGGGAAGGGAAGATCGACACACTACCTGAGTAGGTCGGTGAGATTGACACACTCTCATAGTAAGGTCGACACACCTGTGCAGGCCAAGTTAGGTCAGTTTTCTTTGTTTCAATATATACAATTGATTTACCATAACTTTGAATATATCCCAAGATAAAGGTCTGGCCATGGATTCAAAACTGGGTACCAATATAACTTTCTCTTGGAATATTTTATCATAATTTGCTTCTTGGATTTTTGTTGGAATTTACTTCTTGGATTGTCATTGGCAGGTTATTAGATTATGATTATGTTGAAGGGTGTTAGATTGCTAGATTGTAATTATGTTGTAGATCAATTGTATCAATGGAACTCAGTGGTATGTACAACATACGTCAATATATATATTTTTTAATTCTAATCCTTTTATATTCACTATTATTGGTCATCCACAAAGATATGGTAGATGAGAAGCTACTACTTTTAATTGATGAGGTGGATCTAGAGGAGGGGATTGCATGCAATCATGATCTCCATCTGAAGAAAAGTGATTTATCAAAGATATTGTTTATTTTCAATATGTAGAGGAAGCAAACATATTTAATGGTAATTGCTTACCCCCTTGCACCTGAGGGAGTGGTGAGTGAAGAAGAACTGGGAAAAAACATTTCTTTTGAAAGTTCTTTCCAACTAATGAAGATTTATTTCTTCAATGCTCTCTTTGTAGAAATTCTATGTTGCATTATTCACAAGAATATCGACTGATTAGGCTTCATTTCTTTCATGCTCTCCTTGTAGAAATGCTCTGTTGCATTATTCACAAGAATATCGATACACTTGAATTTTTCTAGTACTCTCTCCACCACACGTTTGCACTAATTGTCAAAGCCAATATCAACAAAAGAAGTCATGGCATTTTATTTTGCATATGTTAATTTGTTGATAACATTCACAATGTCATTATTAGCATTTTCTTTTGTCTCTATTTTATATACAATGGCCACATGGGGCACCCTCCAAGGCATACAAGTAGGCTATAGAGTGACCAATACCCAAGTCCCCAGATCTGATCAAAGCCACTCAGCCTCATAACTTCCTTGCATTAATGAATTCCATTAGTTAGGAGATTATAACAGCTATAATGGGGTGAATCATGAACATACTCATAATCAGATGCATGCAGGCTTGTAAGCTACAGTAAAAATTGTTGAGGGGGTTGGAGCTTATGTTCTAGATGAGGATGCTACCTCTACTCTTGTTCTAGAACTTGGTCACCAGGTTTTTTTAGCACACTTTTGGGTAGAGTCTTTGTGAAGCCTTTTAATGTCGATTTTAAAGGTTTACATTTTAAATATTTATTAATAGTGGCTACAAAATCTAAATTACTGGCATGAAGATGACACTTTTGCGATGAATCCATGCTCATCACAACATTTTACTAGTTTGAGAAGCACACACGTAACGTGACTTTAGTGGTATAAGACAACACTGCAATGGTTATCAATTTAAAAGCGTGTGATATATGCATTTGTTTATAGACATGTGCACATTTAAAATATCCATCTCAAGATAAATTTAAGTTAATTAATTTATATATTTTTTACATTACCTCTATACAGTAGAGTAATAGAACAATTTGAAGATCTTTTAATTTTCTATTAATTTTATTAATTTCATAAATTAAATTTTGCATGTAGTAGATATATCTATGTATTACATCCGGAAGCATGCATGGATGGTAGGAGTCTAGTTTTTTATCCTTCAACACTAACTTTAAAATTAAATTTTATATTTAATGAAAGGATTGTGATCATGTTTGCCTTTCCATTTATGTTATTTATTTATTTTTTTAAAATAAAAAATTGGAACCTGCTATATTAGATTATCAAAAAAAATTGACAAGATATACAGTGGTATAGGTCTAAGTTACCAAAAACGCTGCCGATTACCGGAAACCAGCATAAGTGGAGAGAAAATAACAGTTGCATGATAAAAAAGGAAAGAAAGTAGCATCTGTCCTGCCCGGTGGAAACCAGGACAAATGTCTATAGTCCAAATGAGCATAAAACAGTAATACGATAAGACTAAGAACCAAGAAAGCATAAAAACCTAGGTACCTGGTGACCTGTTTCCCTTGCCAGTTTGCCATGTGGACCCAGTCGGGATGAAAAAATCCTGCGCGCAGAGGGGGCACTTACGCTGAGCTGGAGCATTGGAATACGCGTCGAGGAGCAAGTTCAAGCGTTGGCCCATGAGAAGGGCCCTATGCTCCAGGTCTGCCATGTGGCCTCGGAGTTCGAACACCAGAGCCAGATGCTTTGCACAGAGGAGAGAGCCATGCAAACCGCCACCCACATCGTTGAGGGGAACATTCTTCAATTCCACTATCACTCCAATTCCAGCACCGAACTCCATCTGCTCCGCAGCATCCCCTGCAGCCTTCCTCGCCGAGCATTTGTTATCCGCGTTCACCTCTGCTCCAGTTGCCTGCATATCATGGCTGGTGGGGTTGTAGTCACCTGGCTAGGGAATTTCTTCAACGATGCAGCCGAGGATGTCGTCTTCCTGAGCCAGATTGGGTCTGCTTTCATCCCGGTGGGTCACCTCTATGGCGCGGAGCTCCTCTGCAGTCGACAGGTCCTCCATAAACGAATCTTCCTCCACGAAGCAGGTGGGAAATGCGTCCTCAGCTCCAGCCTCCTGCCTGTCTCCCGGCTTAAATGTCGTGGCTCCTCTACTATAGCCGGCTCCCGACTCTGCAATGGTGCCGAGCAGTGCCAATTTCTCAACCCGAGCCTTCTTCCGAAGAATGGAGGTCGCCAAAGCCAGAGCACGTTCCAATTTCTCTTTCCGTTACCGCTGCACCTTGTGGGCATTCCAGGCCGAGCCATGGTGAGGCCTGCCTCGTTTTCTAACCATAGTATCTGGGGAATGTATGAATGTACAGAGCGGTTGCAGCAAGAAGCTAATAAGCCCGAACGAGAGTGGTTGCAGGTGCAGAGCAAGAGCAGACTGACTCTGTCCCGACACACAAAAAAGCAAAATGCCAGGAGAATCCTTACCAAAATGAAACGAGAAGGGAGTGAGCCAGGACGAGAGGGGTGCAGGACTGCGCCAGAGCATCCATGCGAGGACAAGAGCTGAAACAGGAGTAGTCCTGCTTTGTCCGGGCACCAAAGAAAACAAATAACCAGAGGCTGAGGTCACTTGTCCGCCTTTAACCCCTGTCATACTGAGTGTGCTGTGGGCATAAATGATCGCGCGAGGGAGGAGTCCCTCCGTCGTATAGCTGCAGCTATGAACGTCCACCATCGTAAATGCAGACTTGTGGGTGGCGGCCATCGACATTTATGCTCGGGCTTAGTGCTAAGCCTAGTGTCACTGGAGTGCCTTGTGTCACCCCATCCAGGGCTCCATTTATGTTATTTTCTCTCTTAGCCCAAGTCTATGAATTTATTTAAATGCTTTCAAAGAATTTGTGGATTTGTTATTAATCCTTTTGGAGCAAGGAATACATTTTATTTAAATTTAAATTTTTTTTATTTAAATTTAATTTAATTTTAAAAATATTTATTATATTTTAAAAATAATTTTTTTATAATTTACATTTATTTATTAATAAAAATATTATACTAAAAACATCACAATATTATTATTAATATTGTATTTTTTTAATTTACATTTATTTAAATTATTAATAGTGAAAATATCATAATGTTATTATTGATGAAAACATCACAATGTTATTATACTATTTGATGAAAACATCATTATGCTATTAGTGATGAAAACATTATGATGAAACTTAATCGATGTTGGTAGAGGACAATGTGTATACCGAACTGGCCACTGAAATTGGTATAGGAAAACTCATTTGAATTTATTCAACAAAATTATATATTGGTTTTTAAAAATAAATATTAAAACTTATAAAATAATCTATTTTAATTACTTTACAAAATTATTTAATAAATATTAAAATATCATTTAATTTTTTTACATTATATATATATATATATATACATATATATATATATATATAAAAGAAATTTTAACTTTTTTTTCTAAGAAATTTTTTGTGGAAAAATGTTTGAGTACTTCCCCATAATTCATAGATGGTAAATGGGGTAAACTCCCTAATTATAGGACCTAAGCCCAAGGGGAGCAAGACCAGTAACCAACAACAAGGACCAAAGCAAACCCTTGAAGCTAAAAAGATTAACAATACTATATTGTATATATTCATGACAAATTATTGCATTATAATTATTTAAGTTTGTAATTCCTTATATTTTATACATAATAGTATATTTATTATTTTTATAGAAAATAACTCATTGGTTATCCCATTATAGTTATACATATTATCCTTAGGGGTGGTCTACTTAACACGTAATTTTCCTTGAGAACTTCGTGGTTTCTCATTTTGACAATATATAGTCACTTTTATTACATTTGTCAATTACTTTAATTGCGTTACTTGAATTGTAAAGTCCCAAGTAATGTTCCTTTAACTTCTATTTATTGGGGCTGAGCATAGTCTAGATTGGACAAGTCCATGCTGGCTAGCTTGTTAGCGACCAGGTTTAGCTTGTGGTCGATCAACTTGATCTGGAGCTGCACGTCGTTGAGCTGTAAGAGGACTTCTTGGCAGGCTTCAAGGTGGTCCAATAGAACTCTGCCCATCAGAGTCTTCAGGTGCCAATAGATGTCCATAGTTTTCAAGTACTGCAAGGACCGCCCACAGACAGAACCAGTATCAGGAACCCACGAGTTGGTGGTCTCCTTCACCTCGTTGTCTGAGATGAACTTCCTTAGAACACGAACATCAACCTCAGCTAGGTCCATTTCCGACTGAATTTCTGGAGGGGTGATTGAGTGATAGGTATCTGCTGAATTTTCAGCTGCGTTCACCAGTCAAAAGCTTGACCAAGTTATGGGTCTACGTGAGGTGCCCCCGCGACCTCGACTAGAAGAGCTACCCAAAGCCATATCAAAGGAATTGGAGAAACAGAGCGTAAGACTCAAGAGCGAGAAGGGGGAGGAAGTTCCTACCTCAGGGTGCAGTAGGGAAGCTGAGGAGGGAAACAAGGGACAAGAGAGACAAACATGTAGAGACAAGTAGTAATGCAGCAAGAAGGGGACGCAAATAACATAGCCACCCAGTGTCGGGGCCCATGAGTGAAGAATGCTCCCATGATTAATGTAGATATGGGTTGTATCCTCCATAAAACTCAACGAATTCACCACCTTCCCATACTGCATGTGAAGGAAAGGAGGATCGAACTGGTAAGTTGCGTGCAAAATCATGAGATGGGAGCCAGGATAGGGGTGTTCGAGTGCGAGAAAGAGATAACGACAGGGGGTATTAAACCGCATGAGGAGGCGAGGTGGATGATGGAGGCGGCTGGCAACTGTCCACAGTTATGGAGGCCAAGTGAGTGGGGGTTCGGGGACCCACCGACGCTTTGATTGCGTCCCTGACACCCCATATGAAGCTTGCACTATGCATCCTTTCCTTGCAAATATGTTTTTTTAATAATTATTTTTATTATTAAAATAAAAATCTATTAATATGTGTTGTAATTCATTTGTAAACTAATTTTCTTCTATTCTTTTTCAAACTTTTCATAAAAAGTTGATACTAAACAACTTTAATGTTGCTCACTCCACTTGTGTTATAATTAATTCGAATTTTATTATCCAAACTTTTTGAATTGAACATAAACTTTTATAGGTCCCATTTATATAAATTCCCTTGAGAATAAAATGAAAGGAGGAAGTCGTTTAACTATACTAACTATGGATCCCTATACCTAATTTATAAGATTTTAATTAAAAAAAAAAAGATAAAAATTAAATATAATTTAATTTAAAAATAAAATATTTAATAATGAAAAATAAAATAAAAATGGAAAAAATGGAAAAAGAAAAATAATTTAAAAATATTAAAATAATGATAACGGAAAAAAGAAAAAAAAAACATAAAAAATAAATAATATTAAAATAATAATAATAAAATAATAATAAAAAAGAAATTTTAACAAACCTATAAAATAAAAAATAATTACGAAAAGCTAAAATAATGTAATGGATAATAAATTTTTTAAATAAAAAATAAATAAGAAGAGCTAAAATAATGTAATGGATAATAATTTAAAAAAAAATAAAATTAGAGAAATAGGAAAATCATAATTAATAGAGAAATAAATTATATAAAATAAAATAAATTAAAAAATATAACTCATTTTTGAGAAGAAAATGTAAAATGTAAAATGTAAAATGAAAATGAAAATGAAAATGAAATTGAAATAAAATAAAATATATATTAATAAGAGCAATGAAGTAGACTTCATTAAATATGGGAAAGGAAAATGAAAGACCAACAAATCAATAAGGAAGCAATAATTAGAAAAATAAGAAAATGAAAAGACAAAACACACATTAAAAAAAAAAAAGAGTAAAATAAGGAAGAAGTGTAAGTAATGTTGTTGGGATAGATTTTAATTTATATTGTTCATAAATGGGAAATTTTAGTTTAGAGTAATAAATCGTGGATCAAATTTTATTTTTTTTGTTGATTAGGGAAATCACCAACTAGTCGGGCATGTACTTGTGTGACACGTGCTCATGTTATCTGACTTCTACCACTATAACCCCAGGTATGTCAACGCATCCCCTCATGTGGCACACAAGGCTAGCCTATGGTTTTGAACCAATGACTTCACATAACAGAGTGCCTTAATAGTACACTCCATCACTGACTGATCTACACCTCGGGGGCATGGAACAAATATTTTATTTTAAGAAGAGATCTTAATTTTTGCATAGTTTACATCTCTTTGGCTTATATACTTCAAATATTAGTGTTAAATTATGAATTTGGTGTTCACTTAGTTATGCCGAATGTGTCTTTTAAGGGATGGATCACACTCATTTTTTGTCACTTGAAATCGGTTGAAATTTATCATAAATGTTTGGAGATCTCGTGCCACTTGTACTTATCCACCTATCCTCCTATCTATACCAATGAGTTCCTCTCCATGTGAAGATTTTGCTTCTTTTTTCCCTTGTCCTTGCTTTTGTCCACTGACTTGTTGCAGTGTAGATGGAACTCCATTATTCATAGATTATAAAACATTAATATAATATGTAATGTTAATCATAACCAAGGTTCAATTCTTGACCATTAATCAAACATCTCATACATGTACCACTACTCACAACATTACCATTTAAAGTATATATGTTAAATAAGAATGTTATCAAAGTCAATGAAATCATTTGTAGACTTGGAAATTTCTCTATTCTTATAAATAAAGGATAAACATTAATAGCTATGGGCCCCAAGGCCCTCAGATTAAATAGACTATTCCACAACATGAAATATCTTCTTGTTTGGGTAAGTTAGTCGTCTTTGTTCACATTCTAACTTTGAGAAACTAACTAGATGATCTGTGACTCATTGAGTTTCTCCAACAACATCAATGAAAAACATTGTCTTCAACATTAAATGTTGATTATGCACTCGTGACTATATAAATGATTAACCCAATCCCTTTGAGACTTTCCCTGTGTTTTTTTTTCCTTTCACGTGTTTTTTTAAAGATTTACTACATTAAACATCATATGTTAAAAGTGGGTAATATTAAACATAACTCCAAAATTTGCAAAAAAATTCAATCAATTCATCTCAAGTGTGTGGAGGCTCTTCAACAATCTAAACTACATGGAAATATCTCTTTGGTACATTTATATTCCATAAACGCAGCCTTGTTAAAATAGAGTGAGAATGAACCATGAAAATATTTCTTAACAAAAGGAAGCTAAATACTAATTTAAATTGTACATTTCTTAATTGACAATATTTTTTGATAACTTGTATACGGATACATGGACGTAGGTTTGTTTCTTTTTAGAGTTAGGATTAGTGGGAGTTGCTTGGAGTCTATCTTCCATGAAAGAGTTAAAGGTTTTAAATTAGATTCAATTGGAGGAGAATCATCTAACAATCACATGGGTATTAAATGAATTTTTGTTTGAGGGGAATTTAATGTCAACAACATCATCTTTGATTTTTATGCACTTTATCCTATTGATCCCATCTCACCTAAAAACATTTCACACTAATACTGAGTTGTACCAGTTACCCACAAAAATGTCCCTATACATCACAATCACCCTCAATTCCCTCTTAATCCAATATTCCTCCCACCATAGGTCCATTTATGATTAACTAGTTGGAATCTTATATTTGGGGGCACTATACACGACCACCATCTACATACAAATGAATAAAAAATAAAATGAATTGTTGAATGAATATTCTATTGATTATTCATCTATCTTCCAAAAGAAACACCTCCTAAGATTGAGTATCATAATCACCAAAACAATTTGGAATTCTCTTTCACCCGCTTTGGGAGTATTCTAGTATTATATATATATATATATATATATATATATATATATATATATATATATATATATATATATATATATACAGCCTGAGTGGGCCTAATGGTTTAAAAGGTCACAATTTCAAATCCAGAGGGGGGTAGGGTATGTATACCTTCGTAGACTTTACCAGTCAAATTGTTGGGCGGAGGGGGGTCCCTTGTCCCACAAACAAGGGGGTCTCATACACGAATTTAGTGTGGCTTGGTCGTGACCTTAAAAATAGATTATTATTATTATTATTATTATATTTCAACTAACTGAATTCTTATCAAAGCTGCTGCCTCCTTAGAATGTGGTGCAAACATTGACACAATGTCAAAAACCATAGTCACATACTTCCACCCAATGCATGAGTTTATGTATGGTTAAAAAAATGTGTAAGAATAATTTAAAATGAAAATACTTCCAATTACCTTCATGTTTTTTTTGCAAGTAAGTTTCTATAAGAAACCAAATCGGCACCATCTCAATGTCAAGTTTAGTTTACCTCATAGGGACAAAAATGATATAAAAAATAGCACATGTAAAGAGTAAAATCAAAGCTAGAGAATTGGCCATAACTACAAAACTAGAATGATATCCTAACCATAGAAATCAAAACATGTAGACAAAAAATTTAAACCTGGCCTTCAGTCAAGAAATCATCATGGTAACCCACAGATAGGAGAATGGGTCTTTGCAAATGTGTTGCATCTTGAGTTGACAAGTCATTCTCTGGTTGTTGATCACCTAGATTGTCTCGCATTGCCATGAGAATGGAAACATGATGATCCAGAAGCTCAATTCTATACTTGAGGTCAACTACCTCACTGCGGATTTCAAAAATCATTTTTTGTAGCATGATCAAGGCTTCATAAACTTGTTGTATGTTCACGTCAGAAGAGGAGCTAAGTAAACCAGATGAGTGGTCCCCTGCATCATGTCTCTTTGAACCTTCTGGAGTGGATTGAGGGGTTCTAGTGTTATGAGGAAAATCTCTCTATGGCTATGGGTAAACCACAACAGACGAAATGACATCCATAAATCAACTCTAATACCAAGTATGCCATATAAATGAAATTCTAACAAGACAAGTCTAAGAGCCTACCTTGTTCAGACGTTCGAAGAAGACCACCATTGAGCATGTGACCCAAATCTTTATACCTGCAACTTTTCCTCAAAAACCAAGATACACAAGCATATGGTGATAATATATAATGTCAGCATATAAATCAGCATAATCCATTAACATACACGACAAATACAACCATGGAATAGTAATTCAAATATTTGCAAGATATCAATTAGATGAGAAAATAGTATTTCTATTAAAATAATCAACAGAAGTACATAGGTGACAAACTTTTGTAACAACACATATCAAAACCGAGAAACTAAGCCCCTCCATCTGGGCCTCCACCACTTTAATTCTCCACAAAGGCAAGCTCATATATAGGAGTCAATGAGGTTCTCCATCGCAAATAAGGAAGAGCTTGTGGGCTAAACAAAATAAGTTCATACTTTCAGGGATAAAAGGATGCAGACTCAATATGAAGTGAAATTTCTCTAGAGTGTCTTTGCTCTCACAATTGAATTATTGAATTGTATTCAAGGCTTGGCTATGGCTCAATTTATATCCTTGAAATGTAATTGAAGGGTCAAGTCGGAGCGTTTCCAGTATATGGAAGGTCAAGGATCATGGATCTCGTGACATGGCATGGAAAACCGACATAATTTTTAATTTTTTAGCACAAAAACCGATGTACACAAGATGTAATGGAGAAACCTACGTATATACTTGTTGTATAACTGATAGGGCGCGTATATGTGTAAAAATGTGTATTTTTGGCTCTAAAATGAACAAAAAGGGGACTTCAATTTTGTAAAGGGTAATGGAAGTCCATCCAAGACAGTTTTCATGTAGTGAGACAAAATTTGTTGTAACAGATGCCCCCTAATGTGTGAGGTTAGAGGACTATTTGCTATGGACGAAATACATTATAATTCCCAGAAGTGGAGTAATGAAGACTCAAATAGAAGTACTAGTTTCTCATAATAATATTGCAATCCATAATGACTTTGTACACATTGTTTCAAATCTTAATTACACTACAGATCCATGTGGAAATATATCAAATAATTTTTCATGGTCATGAATAGGAAATACAAAGTGGACATATGACATAGGATGTCATAGTCATGAACAAGATGCAGTGGAATCCAGTCTCAAAATCAATTGAAGATATTTGTATAAAATAGAGTACAATATAATCTCTCATGATCACTGAAGTCATATAGGTATTTTTCCAATGAAAGACAACAACAGATAAGGAATGTTGCTACTATAAGCTAGATGTCTTCTACACTTATCCGCC
>ML786706.1:149329-171133 GCA_009831015.1 Picea engelmannii | reverse complement strand
ACAACAAAATCCTAAGGCTGACTAATAATCAGAGAGCACACCAAAATAAAATAAAAGGGCCAATGCACAAAAATAGGATATAGTTGTTGAAAGGGGCCTCTCGCACTAGAGTAGGTATGTATTTCCCAAGAAGGGCCTGAGACTCCCTTCAAAGTACTGGAGGTATTAGAATCAGTTATAAGGGCCCTCATGGGCTTAACAATGCAATCGGTCAGATCTCCCTGTAGAGGTAATCCTCCATAAAGGTTGTGTTGTCCAACCCTTATCCGACTCAGGGTACCTGCAGAATGACCCTTGCAAGTAACCTATGTGGCTACCTATGTCAAGCAACTAGAGTCACCATGATATAAAAAATGCACATGAAAATAGTCACAAGTATGGTCCACCATATGGGCAGGGTAAAAAATCCCAGAAACTCGAAAGCACTGCCTCTCATGGAGGTAAAGGTACTAGATATACCCCCAGATACAAATAGAACCCCAGAAATATCTATGATGCTAGGAAGGTATTAGAGGGATATATCTACAACCAACTTTGTGAAACCCCGTGCTTAACTCTGGTGTGTGCGAAACCTCCTAATGTCATCGATTACACAATGGGTTTGACCACTCCTTGGTCAGTGTTATAGGAATATTTTTCCTCACCTCATGCAACTTTCTCAGAAGGCCTTTCCATTTACCTATGCAGACTTGAAGTCCCATTTTACACTTCCCAGATTCAAAAAATCATATTTTTCCACATATACATGCCCTACCAATTATACAACATGCGTATACGCAGGTTGCACCACTACAACCTGCGTACATAGAGTTTGGTGCTAAAAATTAAAAATTGTGTCGGGTTTCCATGTCACCTCATGAGATCCATGATCCTTGACCTTCCATATACTAGAAATGTTCCAAATCATCCCTTCAATTCCATTTGAAGACTATAAAATGGGCCATATCCAAACCATGGAGGAGGAGAGAATTCAAATTTTGAGATCAAAGCTACTCTGGAGAAATTTTCACTTCACATTGAGTCTGCATCCCTTTGTCCTTTAAAGTCTAAACACATTGTTCAACTCCAAAGCTCTTCCCTCTTTGATGGAGAACCTCATTGTGTCTCTTATATGATCTTGCCTTTGGTGGAGGATTGAAGTGGTGGAGGCCCAACTGGAAGGGACTTAGTTTCTCGGTTTCGAGACGTGTCGACACAGAAGTCTGTCACTTATACACTTTTGTTGATCATATTTTAATAGAAATACTATTTTCTCATCCAATTGATATCTTGCAAATATTTAAATTGTTATTCCATGGGCATATTTGTTATGAATGTTAATGTATTATTCTATTGTATGTGTTAACTTTATATATTATTACCATATGCTTTTGTATCTTGGTTGTTGAGGACAAGTTTTAGGTATAAAGCTTTGAGTTGCATGCTCAACGATGGTCTTCATCGAATGTCTAGACGAGGTAGGCTCTTTATCTTGTCCTGTTAGAATTTACATTTATATAGCATACTTGGGATTAAAGTTGATTTCTGCAGTCATTCCATATATTTTGGTTTACCCCATGCCATAGAGTGATTTTCCTCATAACAGAATTAATGACCATACTGGGGACCAAATCTTCTATTTTTAGGGTTTGGAGTGTTTTTCTCCTTCGATTGCTATCTAGTAGCTTGATTTTTCTTGTCGCATGATTTCTTGACAACCCATTTTTACTTTGTATCTGAGTTTCTTCGCCTTATCCTTACCCTGGCAGTGTTTTAATACATATATGTGTTTTTTCCTTTGACAGACACATACATATCTGAGTTGTCTTTCTATAGGGTGCGTACATACGTGGTTTTTTCTTAAACAATCATGTACATCAACGTTTTTAGCTTGCTTGCTGAGTTTGGTGTTTGTTGGGTGAGTTTTGATGGTTTTTTAGTCTTCTTGGGTCTCTATCCTAACTATTGAGTGCTTGCAGAGTGATAGGAAACCTTTTTTTGGTTGAATTTTTGGGTGGTTTTTCTTTCTCATCATATTTTTCATTGGTTGTCCTTGCATCTTGGTCTGAGTGTTTGCTTCTTAGTATCCTTCTTAGCTTGTCTCTTTTTCTTGCAGTGGGGTCTATATATCAAGTTGTTATTCAGTCCTTGCATTTTCATTCCTTTATATTGAAAATACAAAAATATACATTTTTCATTTTGGCATTTTCTCTTTTGGTTGTTTAGTATTGATATTTATACATATGAAAGATTGCATCTTATTGAAATTGCAGAGTTGAATTGAAAGTTTCATTTTGAAAAAGCTTATCATCTTTTGAGAATTGAAACTAATTAGGACTTATCTTTATGTTCATATTCATTTATTTAATATGCTGAGTCACAACATCATCAGTTTCACGAACACATCTTTTGATTAAACAAAACCATTAAAAGTAACACCGATTAATCTAAAATTGATTAGAAACGATTTTATTTTTCAGGGTACACAAACTAACATAGGATATAGAGCCTTGGAATAGGATTTTGTGAGTAAACTTCTCCAAGGATATTAAACTCAACATATTTTTTTGACTAGGGAGTGGTGAAATCCATTGTGTAATTAGTGATGTTAGGACACTCCACTCACATCGGAGTTAAGAACAAGTTCACACGAAGTTGGTTGCAGATATATTCCTCTAATACCTTCTTAGCATCAAAGATATTTATGGGGATCTATTCATATTTGGGGGTCTTGCTAGTACCTTTACCTCCCTGAGAGGTGGTTCTATTAAGATTTCGGGCTTTTTTACCCTACCCATATGGTGGACCCAACTTACAACTATTCACTTTTGCATTGGTTATATAGTGGTGGATTTTGTTTCTTAACATAGGTATCCACATAGGTTACTTGCAGGGGTTATTCTGTAGGTACCCTAAGTCAGATAAGGGTCAGACAACACACAACCTTTATGTAAAATTACCTCTCTGGGAGGATTTGACCAACTGTGTTGTTAAGCCCACGAGGGCCCTTATAACTGATTATGATACCTCCAATATTTTGAAGGGAGTCTCAGGCCCCTCTTGGGCAAGGAATACCTACTCTAGTGAGGGAGGCCCCTTTTAAGCTACTATATCCTATTTGTGTGCATTTGGCCTTTTTGTTTATTTTGGTGTGCTCTTTGATTCTTAGTTGGCCTTATGATTTCTTTTTATATCTTGAGTCTTGACTCATCGTGGAGCCATAACAACTTCCTTGCAGGTCTCATCGTTTTTTGAAGTTACCACCACATCTTGAGTCTTTTCCTTATAAAATGCGTAAATTTATCAAACGTGGTACACACACATCCACCTACCATACTTGTGATCATACAAGTATGAGTATCGAGTTGAGTCAGAAAGATATTGGGAATCCTTAAAATCCCATACCAACTGTAGTTAATGGAACTCCTTCGACACCTTCAAACACCACGGTTGTAGTGCCGGAGGTTCTCGTCATCACTCCTATCTGGCCTGTCGTTGCTACTCAACCCATAGTAACGAACCCTTTTGGGTCTCTTTTTGGCATGCCTGGATACAATGATCAGTACATTCCTTTGGTCTCTAACCCTTTCTCTTTTGGTATGCCGAATATGACATCGCAATTTTCGTCTTCCATTCCAACGAATAATAGAAATCCTAGTATTGGAATCGGGGGCATGGCTCCTTTTCATATTCCACTTTCATTTGATGGAGATCATATTCCCCAAATGACTCCTACGGTTGGAAGCCAACCTCCTTTTCATCCTGGGTCTAATCCTAGTCTTAATTCTCCTATATGGAGTAATCAACCGAGTGGACAAGATACTTCCTATATTCCATCCTTTTCCCCTTCCTCCTCCACAACGATTCCAACCAACACGTTTGGTATGAAAAATCCACCTCTATCCTCCATATTTCCACCAGGGGGAGTTAGTTTCATGGTATGGGAAAACCCTAGCTTGGAGAAACTCTAGCTGGGGGCATTGCTTATAACTTGCATTATAACATTCCTATAGGGATGGTTCTCACACAACCTATTATGAATCAGTTTGGAGGAGGACATTACCATACCGTATAGGTCCATGGTGCATACCAGAACCCTGGATGGTCTGCAGTTCCCCAACATCAATCTTTACTAGGAGCATGGGCTCAGATGCCACAACCCTGACTCTCTTTTCTGGCCACGCTTAATTTTCCAGACTTGTCAAGATTAATGAACAACCCAGTGCGTAATGATCGGTCATGGCCCCCCATACCCACTAAGATTCCTTTGGATATTCCAAAATTTAAGAACAAGACATGTGAGGATCCTGGTGATCAAGTCACTAATTTTCATCTTTGGTGTTGATCCAATCCCTTAACGATGATTCTATTTGTTTGATATTGTTTCAACACACCCTCATGGGGGTTGCAATGAAATGGTACATTGAGCTACCAGGGGGAACATACAATAATTTTAATTGATGGTTTTAGTCTTTCTCAACCACTTCCAGTTGAAATTTAGTTACGATGTCAGCATAGAACTTATGTCAGCTCTCTGCTAAGACAAAGACACCCATATCTCAGATCATATATAAGAGTGGCGTAGACAGAAAAGGTTGATCAAAGCCTACATTCCTCCAGAGTTCCTATTGGAATGGTTTCTTAAGTATTTACTGCCTTATATTTCGAAGGATGTTTCTACATCTGGGGTAACATCTCAGGATGAAGCTATTTTGAAATCCTAGCAATTGGATCTCATATATGCTCAATCTGGGATGTTATACGGAATTCTTCCTGATGCACCGAGGTTGAACTATGACCCTAGACAAAATCTCGGGCCTCATGCCGATGGAATTATAGGCTCTGCAAATGTTAATTATACAGACTTGGTGACGAACCAGTTGAAATATTTATCTCTAAGCCAATTTGTAGGAGGACAAGCTTCATCTGTGTCCTCCACTCCCACTCAGTAGGCGGATGTGCATTCTTTACAGTCGTCGACCAACCCGAATGGTAACCAACAACTGGGAGGGAATAGAAGGAAAGGACATGGTAATAATATTAAGGGTGGGAGTTATAATAATAATAAACCCAAGGATAATGCTAACAATTATAGATCGAACAATAATCTGAGTGAGGACAAGAAAGAAAAGTGGAAGGTGAAGTTTCCTTGTAAACTTTGTACGCATGATCACCTTACCCACTTATTCCCCAAAGTTGAGGAAGTTGTGAGGCTCTTATCTCAACCTGCCGTTGTGCTGACTAATCCTTTTCCTCATAATCAACACATGGCCTCAAGCTCCTCTAATGCCGAAAATGTAGCTAGTGGGAATCAAAACTCCTCGGTGCATGAAGGTGACCGTCTATGTGTAAATATGGTCAAGTATCATATTAATGTAGACACTTGATCTCATTATTATGGGTCTTCACATACTATTCCAGGTCTAGAGTCTCCTCCTCCATCAGTAAAACATTTGCATATTGAAAATCTAGAGCCTCCGCCTCATATTCCGAAAGGAGTACTAAAACGCTCTACCCACAACCCTAATGCTAGATTTTCCCAAAACTACCTGATTGTCGAAGATATGGATCAAACCCCTTGTGCGATGTTGGCTTTGGAGGTGCTCCAGACATTTCCTTCACATAAGAATGCCTTGGTATCTTCTTTAGGAGCTCTAGACTTGTGTGGCTCTAAGGTTATCAAGTTTGACGTCATGGATGTTAAGCCTCGCTTGTCTTACCACGTGGCCTTTCAAATCCATGTGGATTACTCAAAGTATACCATCAAATGTACTATTATTGATGAAGATACTATGACATGCATGATGTCCCTAACATTTTGGAAAGACGTTGGCTCTCCAACACTTTCTCAATCTCCGACTATGTTCACCTAATTTGATGGTCGTTCTTTCCTAACCCACATAATTCTTCCCACCTTTCGGTCTAGTTAGGTGGAAAGATGGTGGAAGTGGATGTCGAGATGGTTGATGTGCCCCTTGACTATAACTTATTACTAGGGCGTAATTGGAATTATGCTATGACTACATTTGTGTCATCCATTTTTTGTACTTTATGTTTTCCTCACGAAGGGAAAATCATGACGATTGATCAATTATCCTTTGTGCATGCTAGTCCCAATGCATTAGTTGGACCTTCAATCCCCATGATAAAAAATTCTCAGCCAACAACTTAGGATATTGGTTTCGAAATGTATTCCTCCCTCATGGGTACCTTTGATTTCGTGGCACCAATTCATCACATTTATGCCATGTCCAGTAGGTCTTCTTCGTCAATGAGGTTCGTTCCTTTCCATACTTCATATTTCAACGATCCTTGGACCCTACTTTCTTCTACCATGTCTTGTGAAGTTCAGTATCATATTGGAATGGTAATTCCACTGTCAACAACAAAGATAGTGTATCAGTATATTCTTGACTCTACTGCTAACCTACATCATGTCTCCTCGTAGACGAACGAGTAGGATCCTGTTCTCAAGCCCGTGTGGGCCACTTCATCATCCTGCTCACATGATTTCCTTGATGATACTTTACCTTCATATGAAGCGATATTAGAGGCCATGAATGGTCCTGATAGGCCATGGATGGTCCTGATAGGCCATGAGATGATATGCATCATCCCTCTTACTTCCTCCCAGAGCTTGTTAGGATTGAACATGACGATTTTATATCTACCTTGAGTGAGATGGTCGATCATGCTGTGGTTCCACTAGATACGCATGGAATTTATACCAAAGGAAACATGGCGATTATTTATCCTACCATCATGATCAACATCTCTCGCATTCCTGGAAAAGTTGAAAATGTATATATCGGTGCAGATTGTTCACCTGAAGAAATTCAGATCTACACCGATCTCTTCAAATAATTTTGTGATGTATTTTCTTGGTCATATGAAGAGATTCCAAGAATCGACCCTCGCATTGTCGAACATGATATTAAGACTTACCCAGATGCTAAACATGTTCGAAAATGACTTAGAGTTGTTAATCTTAGGAAGGCCCCTGCTATTAAGGAAAAGGTGGAGAAACTACTTAATGTTGGTTTCATCTGCCTGGTTCCCTTAACTGAATGTGTATCAAACCCTGTTCATGTGAATAAGAAACATGGAACCATCCATGTGTGTATGGATTTTCGAGACTTGAATAAGGCTTGTCCTAAAGAAAACTTCTCGACACCTTTCATTGATTATATTCTCAATGAGTGTGTGGGAAGCAAGATTTTTTCTTTTATGGATGGATTTTCATGATACAATCAAATTCAAATCAAACTTGAGGACCAACATAAGATGACATTTATTTGTCCTTGGGGTACTTTCGCATATCGAAAAATGCCTTTTGGCCTTAAAAACATCGGACCAACCTTCCAATGAGCCATGAACTTCACTTTTCATGATCTCAAGCATATTTTCAAATCTTACCTCGATGATATCACTGCTCACTCTTGCAAGAGAGTAGATCACTCTACCCACCTTCGACTAGTTTTCGAGAGATGTCGTTATTATCACATCTGTTTAAAGCCTCACAAGTCCATCTTCTATGTTAGGTCTGGTCGTCTTTTAGGATTCTTAGTTTTTGAAAATGGGATCATGGTGGACCCTATGAAGGTTGAGGAATTACTTCGATTTCCTCCCTCGCACAACATTTGTCAAATTCAAGGTTTACAGGGGAAAGATAACTTCTTACGTCGGTTTATAGTAAACTAAGCCAATATTAATAAGGGTTTCATGCATCTCTTGAAGAAGGAAACTCCATTTATATGGGATGAGAGAGCCAAGGAATCCTTCGATGCTCTTAATAAAGCCTTGGTATCGATGCCTCTACTGAAGCCTCTAGACTACAACAGAGATTATTTGTTTTACATCTCCGCATCCGAAGGGACAGTTGGTATGGTTCTAGTTCAGGGAGACGATGAGCTCCATGAGCACGTTGTCTACTTCCTTAGTATAAACTTAGTCAGCCCTGAAATCAAGTATTCTCACGTTGAGAAGCTATCCTTGGTTGTCGTACACACGGTTAAAAAATTACGGAATTATATATTTCTTTGAAAAGTATCGTAGTTGTTGATGTCAATCCATTTAAATACGTCCTTACTAAGAATATCATAGGGGGAAAATACAATAAGTGGATTTTCATTTTGCAAGAGTTTGACATCGATTTTTCTTCAATGAAATCTAAGAAATCGCAAGTTTTTGTCGAGTCAATATCAAACTTCCCTTGACTAGATGAGGAAGTTATTCATAACAATTCATTCACAAATGAACATATTTTCCTTATCTCGTCCTCAAACCCCTGGTATGGAGACATTTTGATCTATCTTCAAAACTTGAATTTCTCTCATCATCTATCGAGAGACGATCGATGACGTATACAATATCAAGCTAAAAACTACCTTATCGTCGACGACACTTTGTATCATCGAGGCACGGATAATATCTTTTGTCGTTTCTTGACACACGAGGAATCTGAGTCTTTTCTTAATGACTTCCATAGTGGGGCTTGTGGTGGTCATCTATCTGGGCTTGCGACAACCCAATTTTTTTTGTGAGCTGGTTATTTTTGGTCGTCGATTTTTAAATATTGTGTTGAAGCAGTCAAGAAGTGTCACCTTTTATAGGTGTTTTCTCGGAAGATGTGCTTGCATCCATCCCCTCTTCACCCAATCATAACCATCAGTCCCTTCACAAAATGGGGGGTGGAGTTTATGGAATGCAACCCATCTTTGTCTAGGGGGCATCAACATATTATCGTAGTCATAGAATACTTCACTAAATGGGCAAAGGCCATGCCTACTATTAAATCTGATGGCAATACTGCAACATTTTTCGTGTTCAACCAAATTATAGCCCGGTTCAAAATCCCAATGTATATTGTCACTCATCATGGAAGTCACTTTTAGAATGAAATGATGAAGGAATTAGCATCGAAAATGGGGTTTAAGCATGGCCATTCTTTCCCTTACTATCTGTTACGAGGAAAATCTCTCTATGGCTAGGGGAAAACCACAACATACAAAAATCACTGCAAAAATCAACTCTATTCTAAAGTATGATATATAAACAAATATGCTAGCAGGACAAGATAAAAGGCCTACCTTGTCCAAACGTTAGATGAAGTCCACCATTGAGCACTTGACCCAAAGAAATATACCTACAACTAGTCCTCAACAACCAAGCAAATCAAGCATATGGTGATAATATATGATGTTAKCACATTCAATAGCATAATCCATTAATATACATAACAAATACKCCCATGGAATAATAATTCAAATATTTGCAAGATATCAATTGGACGGGAAAAGAGTATTTCTATTAATATATGATCAACATAAGTGAAAAAGTTATAGACTTCCGTGTTGGCATGGTTCTGAACAGAGAAACTAAGTTCCTTCCAGCTGGGTCTCCACCACTTGAATCCTCCACCAAAGGCAAGCTCATAGAAGACAGACAATGAAGTTCTCAATCAATAAGGGAAGAGCTTGGGGGCTGAACACTGTGTTTAGACTTAAAGGACAAAGGGATGCAAACTCAATATGAAGTGAATAATTTATCAAGAGTAACTTTGCTCTCAAAGTTGAATTCTTTCTCCTCTTTTCCATAGCTCGAAATTGGCCCATTTGTAGCCTTCAAATGGAACTGAAGGGTCAATTCAGAACGTTTCCAGTATATGGAAGGCCAAGGATCATTGATCTCTTGTCGTGACATGGAAACCCAACACCATTTTTCATTTCTGGGCACAAATCCTGATGTACGTGAGATGTAGTGGTGCAACCTGCATATACACATGTTGTATAGTAGGAAAGGTGCATATATGTGGAAAACATGTATTTTTATCTCTGGGATTTGTAAAAAGGGATGAAAAGTCTGCATAGGCAAATGGAAAAAGGCCTTATGTGCAAGATTACATAGGGTGAGGAAAATCTTTCTATAACATATTCCCCCTAATGCATGAGGTCAGAGGAGTATATGTGATGGCCAAAATACATTATAAAAACCCAGAAGTGGAGTGATGGGGAACCAGCTGGAAGAACTAGTTTCTCATTACATTTTGTACTGACTTTGCATACATGGTTGCCAATTTGAATTACATTGCAGATCCATGTGAAAATATACCAAACAAATGTTTGTGGCCATGAATAGGAAAATACAAATGCGGTTACATGCCAAAGGTTGTCATAGTCACAAACAAGGCCCAATAGAACCGGTCTCAAAACCAATCTGAAGATATCTTTATACAATGGAGTACAATATGATCTACCATGATCACTGAAGTCATATAGGTACCGGTCCAATGAAAAGGAAGAAACAACTTAGGAAAGTTGTGACCTCATACTGATGTCTTCAAGTCTTCTACACAATCTGCCAAAGGTGCAAGTCTTCATAATGTGAATAAATGAGTTGAGGTTAAACACAATGATACATCGTTTGATTACCAGTCATTGAGGTATACTGTTAACAAACACGAGACAACCTACCGATGATGAAAGTAGGTATCAAGGCACTGAGTACATTCTTACAAGTGTGAATAAAGGATTCGGGGTCGAACTCTTGAAGAATCCATCGATCAGAAGACATTGATGTATTCCCAACTGTCGATGGTGAGAGAAACTGCCACTAATGACTCCAAGCCTCAAGGTACTCATAAGACTCTAGGTTTTGTTTCTAGAATAGATGAGCTGAAGTCATGGAAGGAGACCCACTGAAAGGAGAGAATTAAGGAATCTCTCATCATTCAACACGAGGTACAAAGCATGATCTTCATGATTTGGAGGAAATCGGACGAAGAACATGTTCATGAACAAATGACCCGGTGCGTCTTTCATGTGTTCCAAATGCAAGCGATACACGAAAAAGACCCTCTGAATAGAAACCAATGAGGAAAACTGTTGACAAAGGTGAGGAAACCACCAATAAGGATAATGACATCCAAGACACTGTATGAATCCCAATGTGTGAATAGATGTCTTGTCATTGAATGCAAGGGAAACCACCTAGTTAACGACCAATGATGAAATGTCGACTGATAGGTTCAAGGTTACCTACCAATGATGAAAGTAGGACCAGGGTGCGTGATAGGACTACAAAATCATGTGATTATGAGACAAACTAAGGGTATGGCTGACATGCAAAGTCAAGAGTTCTGAGAAATGGTCGACACAGGTTGATATACTTCCTTCGAACAAGAGCATGAGACATATGGAAGACTCTGACATCATAGAATCAATGATGAAACCATGATATGCAGGAAGCATCAATGAAATTCTCCATAGGGACTGGACGAGTAACCAGTCGGTGGAGAAATATCTATGTAATGAGCTCAACTTCCTAAGGCCATGATAAACCCAAAATTATGATGACAAGTGGATTCAATAACTTTGTGCTCTGTTCAAAGGTGACATGACTGCCACCAATATAAGATAATACTCCCTTCCTGCCCGTCTTTTTTTGTTTTTTCATAGTCAAATGAATGGTATGATACAAAGGAGGAAACAAGTGCCACAAGTAAGAAAAACTAGTTCCAGCAGTGGAACATACCTATGCTCAAGGCAAGGAGATGAATGTGGGAGATCGATGCTCAGGGGAATGTTCCCTCCTAGGTATAGGGTGTCAAATTGCGAAGGATATAAACAAGGCTCTTCTTGGTCAAGGATGAAAAACTACTGAGGAAAATGGTTTATAACGCAAAGAGAGAACCGAACATAGGCTCAATATTGCAAGTAAGGGCATGAGATGCAATCACAACTTAACGCCAAAAAATGTCCTTTTTCATAATCTTACTCTACTTGGTGTGAAAAAGGGATAAAATTGTACCAAATAGATGTCCTTTCAAATCCAATTTACGAGTAACAAAGAGACAAATTCACTCGAAAATCTTTTCTCTTTTTAAAATGAGTCAGAAAATAGCTTAACTAAGACTCATGACCTTTCAAGTCTAATTTAACGAGTGTGAAAGGGACAAATTCACTCGACATTTTTTTTTCTTTTTAGATGAGTTGAAAAAGAGATTAAATCATACTCGCTTGGGAGTTTCTAGGTGACATGTCACGAGGGAGGCCAAGGCTCCCGTGCTGGACTTCTGTGGAATTTTAGTATCTTAAGAATAACCAACATAAGCTTGGGAAAACCCAAAGCTCTCCAAGTCGATGAGGATAAAGTGCTAGCGGAGGTTATTGTCTTCGTGATATATCAGATAATGTCTCTTACTGGAAAGGAGATAGGCAGAGGCATTGGATACCCCAGAAGACCATCCCAATCAAAGGGAACTTCTCCAGGACTTGGAGGGAGAGTATTCGGGGAGAGTAAAATTCTCTCTTGTTCAGAAGGTGCGGTATACAGAATGTTGATGACATGGTCGAAGGACGCATCACCCTCCAGAAGGAGAGTTGGATTAACCAAATATTTCATGGGTATGACCACTTATTCAACTGAGGGTTGAATAGGATGCATGATAACATGGACATGAGAAACATCACCCTCGAAAATGGGCGTGTGGTCAGGAGAAGATTGCATCAGCATGACTTCCGTGTCAATCAAAGGAGAAACAGTATGTGGGGAAACTACAGATGCCTTAGAACCTGAAGGGTCCTCAGGTGAGAACCACGCTTCTGGTATCCCAACAGTAGCAGGGAATAAATGAGTAAGGTGATTTTATTCTCAAGTCCTGCAAAGGAATCTAGCCTTACGTCTGAGACGTCTAGGCTTCTCAATTGTGTGAATGCTCCCAATGTCATTTACAATGGTTGGTGACATGCTCTCAGTGTGACTAGAAGAGGATGGAGAGTCATCTCCCATGTGATGTATAAAGGATGGATATGTGACATCGATATGACTCGTGACGACTAGAGTGATTCCCCCAGCATGACTAGTAGCAACTAGTTGTGGATCTTCAACCTGACTTGCAGAGGTTGTCGACCCATCTCCAACATGACTGGAAGAGGTTGGTTATGGAGCTCTAGTATGACTAGTAGTGACTGGAATAACAGTGGTAGGTTGTGGCATTTGATACCAAGGTCCACGGAAAGATTGGCTTCGAAACATTGCAGGCCAAGAAGGGTCTTGGTTTACACCCTTTCCTTGTTTGGAAAGGTAGTATCCTCCACCTAATTGATCCATAGTGGTTTGTACAGGCATCATCACTGAAGAAGATGTCTGCGAAGAGACAAAAGTATTATCACATAAGTCAAGCAACTAAGAAACCAATGTATAGACAAAAGGATTATTCAAGTGTGGATATATTTTTCCTCCATGTGAAGGGGTTCCGTGAAGAGGGTATCCTGAACCATAAAACTGATTCCCCCTGTATGAAATACCCTAGGGTATATGTGGACCCGTCATGGGAAAAGTGTTTGTAGGAATTGGCATGGCAGACGAAGGATACACGGATGGGGTGTAATAAGTAGAATAACCACCCATTTGAGTACTGGCTCCTGAAAAAACATAGCTAGGACTGGATCCGTAAGAGGGGAGGTTCCAACCTACCACAGTGAGAGTTGGCTAAGGGACATGACTCATATCCAATGAATATGTAGACGGCGAGGCCATGGTGCCCCCAGATCCAATGTTGGGATTCTAATAAGTGGGCTAGGGAGAGGATGGAAAGGGTGAGGGCACATTCAACATGTCAACAGGAAACTGATTAGAGACCCAAGGCATGGACTGAGTGTCATAATTATTCATAGCATTATGAAAAGTGTATGGATTCATCCTCATGAAATGAGTGAACATCATGGGGGAGGTAGTGGTAAATGAGGGAGCCAAAGGAACTCCACTATCCATGATAATTAAAACTCAATATAAAATCCTAAGGCCAGCTAGTAATCAAAGAGAACACCAAAAATAATCAAACAACCAATATGTACACAAATGGGATAAAGTGGTTGAAAGGGGCCTCCCTCCCTAAAGAAGGTATGTATCACCCAATAGGGGCCTAAGAATCCCTGTTAAAAATCGGAGGTAATATAATCAATTATAAGGGCCCTCGTGGGCTTAACAACTAGTTGGTCAGATCCCCCTGGAGAAGTAATCCTCCATAAAGGTTGTGTGTTTTCTGACCCTTATCTGACCCAGGGTACTTACAGAATGACCCCTGGAAGTAACTTATGTGGCACCTAAGTCAAGCAACTAAGCAACCAATGTATAACCAATTCATAGGCGAGCAATCGTAAGTCAGGTCCAACATATGGGTAGGGTAGCAAATCTCGAAACCTTGAAAGAATCACATCTCACGGAGGTAAGGGCACTAGCAATATCCCCAGATACAAATAGATCCCCAGAAATATCTCTGATGCTAAGAAGGTACCAGGGGGATATCCCTTCAAACAACCTCACGTGACCTCATGATTAACTCTAGTGTAACCGGAGCCTCTTGATATTATCGATTATACACTAGATTTATCCACTCCCTTAGTCAGACACATATGTTGATTTAATAGCCTTGGAGAAGTTTACTAACAAAATCCTATTCCAAGGCACTAAATCCAAAGCTAGTTTGTGCACCCTAGAAGATAAAATCGTTACTAATCAATTTTAAATTATAATGTTAATTTTAATGGTCGTGCTTACTAAAAAAGGTGCGGTGATGAAACTCATGATGTTATGACTCAACAAGTAAAGTAAATATGAATACAATGCAAAGTCCTAACTTCAATTTTCAACGAATGATATGCTTCTTAAAACAATGCAATTTTCAATTTCAACTCTACAATTCTGAATAAAAATGAAATATTTCTTTACATGCACTAAGCTAAATGAAAAAGACTCAAAAGATCAAAATGCCAATCAATGCAAAATGCCTAATATTTTTGTATTTTCAATATAAGAAAAATGGAAATGCATGGACTAAACAACAACTTGATATATAAAGACTCTACTGTGTATAGAAAGAGACAACTCAAGTAGCATACCAAGGAGCACAAAACCCAGCCCAATGTACAAGAACAATCAAAATGAAAAGATGATGAGAAAGACTCCTCCCAAAAATTAAACCAAATACAGGTTTCATGTCATCCCACAGACACTTAACAATCACTATGGAGACCCAAGAAGACTCAACAATCATCAAAACCTACCCAACAACCACCAAACCCATCAAACAAGAAAAAGAGGTTGATGTACGCGACTGTTCAAGGAAACAACGTGTATGTACGCAAATTTCAGAAGGACAACATGCGTATATACACGACTGTCAAGAAAAAACCAGTGTATATGTTTCAAAAACATAGCTAGGCAAAGGAGAAGGCTGAAAGACTCAAACCGAGAGTGAAAAAAGGATGTCAAGCAATGATACGACAAGAAACACAATATGAACGAGAGAAATATAAGGAGAAAAACACTCCAAATCCCAAGAAAGGAGATTCAATCCCCAGTATGGTCGCCAATTATGTTATGAGTAAAATCTCTTTATGGCTAGGAGAAAACCACAACAGACATAAATGACTGTAGAAATCAACTCTATTCTCAAGTATGCTATATAAACAAATATTCTAGTAGGACAATATAAAATTCCTACCTCGTCCAGACATTCGATGAAGTCCATCATTGAGCACTTGACCCAAAGCAATATACCTACAACTAGTCCTCAACAACCAAGCAAAGCAATCATATGGTTATAATATATTATGTTAGCAAATTCAATAACATAATCCATTAATATACATAACAAATACTCCGATGGAATAATAATTCAAATATTTGCAAGATATCAATTGGACATGAAAAGAGTATTTCTATTAATATATGATCAACAAAAGTGAAAAAGTTACAAACTTCTGTGTCGGCATAGTTCAGAACCGAGAAACTAAGTTCCTTCCAGTTGGGCCTCCACCACTTCAATCCTCCACCAAAGGAAAGATCATAGAAGAGAGACAATGAAGTTCTCAATCAATAATGGAAGAACTTGGGGGTTGAACACTGTGTTCAGACCTAAAGGACAAAGGGATGCAGACTCAATATGAAGTGAATAATTTCTCAAGAGTAACTTTGATCTCAAAGTTGAATTCTTTCTCCTCTTTTCCATAGATCGGAATTGGCCCATTTATAGCCTTAAAATGGAACTGAAGGGCCGAGTCAGAATGTTTCCATTATATGGAAGGCCAAGGATCATTGATCTCCTATCGTGAAATGGAAACCCAACAACATTTTTCATTTTTGGGCACAAATATCGATGTACACAGGCTATAGTGGTGCAACCTACGAATACGCATGATGTATAGTAGGCAAGGTACGTATATTGGAAAACATGTATTTTTAGCTCTAGGATTTGCAAAAGGGGATGAAAAGTATGCATAGGGAAATGGAAAAAGGCCTTCTGTGCAATATTTCATAGGGTGAGGCAAATATTGCTATAACACTATCCCCAGGAAAATGAACAAGTAGAGGTTGTGAACAAATCTCTCAAGACCATTTTGCAAAAAATTGTCGGCCAAAGAAAATATGATTGTCATCTAATGCTTTACCCTGCACTTTGGGAATACCGAACCTTGATTAAGACTTCCACCATTTTTCTTCTCTTCATTTAGTACATGGTGTGGAGTCGATCCTTCCTATTGAATGTGAAATCCCTTGTTCTAGACTGGCAGTTAAGATCCTACCTGACACTTTTGATCTTGAATAATGCCTTGTACACCTAGAGAGCCTAGATGAGCAGCGTCGAGATGCCTCTACGGTTATCAAAGTGAATAAACAATGTGTTAAGGTATAGTATGATAGGTCTATCTTTCCTAGGCAGTACATTGAGGGTGACTTGGTCTTATTTTATGACCAAGCCAAAGAACTGTTGGGGGTAGGCAAGTTCAACCCCATGTGGCATGGTCCTTATATTGTGCAACATGTTTTAGAAAAAGGAGCCTATGAATTGGAGGATTATGAAAGGAATATGTTGGCTGAGCCCATAAATGGGCTCTACTTGAAAAGATATTACGCTTGAGCCCCCAATCTTGGGAATGACTCTTTGTATACTAGTGTATCTTAGTGTATATATATCTTTCCCTTTGTTTCGTTGACTTGATTATCAAGTTTTCCCTTGGTTGAAAAATTTCAACGGAGTCTTTAGTTTTCTTAGGATTCATAGACAATGTCAGTCGTCATACACAAAACTTGGCTTCTTCTGCTTCGGTCATTTACTCACCTAAGTTTCAACTGGTGTCTTAAGGTGGCGTTTGTCTAGGGCCATCAATGGATAATGTGGATGAATATAGAGTCGTTAAAGAGATTTTACGTGACGTCATTTCACATGGTGTTCGATCTTTAGAAGTTCTCCTGGAGTCCCCGTTAGTAGTATGTCAGTTGAATGACAGTTACCATGTGCAAGACCCTACTCTACTCTGACGATTCCTATAGGTATGACTTTTGAAAGGTCACTTTGATTTTATTACTTATAATCACATACCTAGAAGTTCTAATTATGTATCTGATGCATATGATAATTATGTTTTAGATTGGCATTTGTCACATAACTAGAGTAAATAAAATACATTAATCAATGTACACATTGTAACATATATAAGTAAAGCTGAAGACCAATGTTTTTTATATTTCATCTCTCCAAAAATATCGTGTCATAGTACAAAATGGGGCTCACACCCTCAAAATACATATATGGCCTATAGATATAATGACCATGGAATCTACGCCTATGGTGCCAAATTTGTATTATGATAGCATACTATGGCATTTGTGAGACATCAAAAGAGTCACACCCACGCATGGGGCACACCCACCACCTATCACTACATAGCCTCTGGAAAATCCTCTACCCGAACCATGGGAATCATGTGTGTCAAATGACATAGGTTCCCCTACACATTTTGTATCACTCTATCTGCATCTCCTCTCATTGGCTTGTCTCCCTGGTGTTGATTATTACAGTGGCATGAGACATCCTCTAGGACACAAACCTAAGAGAGAGAGAGCCCTTGAGTTGGGTGCATGGTTCCTATCTGAGATAGAAATGCAACGTTGTGTTGGCCTCATCTGTGTAGAGAGTTGAGATAATAATATAGATTATTCTCCCGTGTAATGCAATGAGAAAGAAGATCTGTTGAGTGGGACGTGCCTATGGTTGAGCATAGGTGAATGTGTGAAAAACCATGAGCTGGGTGCATCGTTCTGAGACAAAAATTAAACGATGTATTAGCCTCTTCTGAGAAGATATTTCATATGATGAAATCCATATGACCCTCTTGTGTAACTCAGTGACAAATAAGATCTGTTGAGTTGGACATGCCTGTGGATGAGCACAGGTGAACGTGATCCTAGTGGTTGAGCACTAGTGAGTGTGGTTCTCTTGTGAGACGCACTGAAATAGAGAGACATCCATGTGGTTGAGCATAGATGGATGTGCCCCTAGTGGCTGAGCACTAGTGGGTGTATAATATCCCTTGCTATATTGTTCAAGATTCAGACTTACTTGTAACCCTAATTGTTATGTAAAGGGTACATGTCAGACCCACCTTAAGGTAAAAGATAATTAATATGGTAATTATTAATTATATTATAAGTTATTGAGGTCGGGCTTGTTGTGCCAATAGACACTTCATTTGACAGGTTCATTCTAATATAAATAGAGGTAAAATCATCATTGAGGAAATATATCACAAGTGTGAGTTTGGAAATTTCAGCAAACACTTGTTCTTGGGAAACGTGTGCACCTATTTTGGGCGCTAGGTTTCTAGGGTTTGTGAGCACCCTCTTGTTTTCTAAGTGTTTATGGTGGTGAAGGTATTTCTCTTGATGAATATAGCAAAGGATTGGTTGGGTTTTCTTCCCTTGTTGAGAAGGGTTTCCCAGGATACTTCTTGTGTACTTGTGCATGGAGTTTCTTCTTGTGATCTTGGTTGCTACAACAAATTGTTTATGGTTTAAGTAAAATGATAAAATGGAATGAACTTCATTCTTAAGCCTTGATCATTGAAAAATCAACATGGTATCGGAGCATAGGTCTTGAAGAACCCATTGCAAAAGAATTAAAGCATCTGTCCTCCCTTTTCTGCAAATCCGTACGACCCTCTAAGGTTTCTGCAAAATCCCTATGACCCTCTCTTGATTGGACTTTTCATCACTTCACACTTGGATGTTAGGGATGGAATTTGGACAGGAGGGTACGGCCTCCATTAGTGCACCTATAGAAACTCTCAAAGTGAAATTCCAATAATTTTTTATTTTGGGACCTGGGGTTTCTAAGGTTCCGCAAATTCCTGCAGACTTTTGGTTTTAGGGTTTCTGTAGCTCTTTGAAGAAGCCTTCAAGATTACCTGTTTTCTTTTGACTTTCAAGGCTTATTGTTTTCATTCATAAGCCCCAAAAAACCTAAGGTTTCTATCCTATCCTAGCCATTAGGTTCTCTAAGTCCAGTTGGCGAGAATTTGTGAAGAAACCTGAAAATATGAAGAACATAACCCTAGTGGAAGATAGGCTTGATGAATCAAGAAACTTCATCTCCTGGAAGTCAAGGATTCATATCACCCTTGAATAATATGACCTTTTCAGTGTAATAAAAAAGACTTTACTAGAAACAACTACCAATGAAGAGAAGAAAATAAGAAGGGGAGAAGATGTTAAGGCAAGGAAGATACTCATCTACTCAGTAAGAGATCATCTCCTACCTCGTATTGATAACATAAAGACATCTTATGAAATGTATGAATCACTGAAAGATATGTTTGAAAGTGACAATACCCTCATAGTCCTCACCTTAAAGGGCCAAATTAAAAGAACCAAAATGACAAAAGGTGATACAGTGGCTACCTTATTTATGAATATATCAAATATCAAAGAACAACTAGGTGCCCTTGGAGAAATCATGTCTGACAGAGAGCTTGTCTTATATACTCTCAACAATCTTCCAAAACATTGGAAAATTTTTATTCAAAGCATCAGTGAAAGAGAAAAGTTACCAACTTTTGATCATCTGTGGACAGACTATACTCAAGAAGAACTTAGACTCAGAAATATAGGAGTGGAAGACTCCCCTGATGACAACCATGGTATTGCACTTTAGACAAAGAAAGGAGGAAGATTCAAAAGAAACGTTAGACAAACATTCATAGATGAGAAGACTCCATCAACTTCATGTCATAATCAAAGAAGAGATGTTTTAGATATTCAGTGCTTCATATGTGATAAATATGGACACTATACAAGAATTTTTCCAACCAGGAAGAAAGGAAGACAATATGCCTCCAACGTTGACATTGAACTAGACCCACCTCAAAAGGATGAAGATAAGAGAGATGAGAAGTATTTCCTCTAAAAAAAATATAAAGTTGACCATGACTGCAGATCCAGGTAAATTGTTTGATCATTAAATTTATAGTTGATTGCATTCTTAAATAAGTGAAGGGTATTATCCCTAGTGTGGGATCCCTCATGACTTGGACCATTATCCCTGGTACGGGAGTCCAAACCTTATTGATTGATTATTATACTAATCAAGAAGACATACAAGATCTAGCAAGAAAGTAAAAAGACATACATCCTTCAGACTTCAGAAAGAGTTACTTGACTCTGAGGGAGTCAAAACAAGAAGAAAATAAGGCAGAGACAATACCTTATCCCCCTTCAGCAGTTCATAGCGAGACATACATTATTCCAGCTGATCCAGTTGCTCCAGTTGATATGCCCAGATATATTGTAGTAGGGCATAAAAGGCATGCCTAGGCTCGACAAAACTCTGCAGAAGGCAAAGGAACATACAAGTACCTCAAGGGACATCCCGAGAAAGAAAAATATATTTTTGATCTACCCTTGAGCCATGAGCCACTTCATTGATTATGAGGCTCCCTGCCATGAAGAAGCAACAGGAGAACGTGTATGGAAAGATTCCATAATAGAAGAATACCAATATATCTTAAGGAATGGTGTATGCGACATTGTTCTGAGACCAGTGGGGAAGTCTATGGTGACTTCTAAGTGTATCTATAAAATCAAGCATGCAGCTGGTGGAAGTGTCGAGAAATACAAACCGAGATCTGTGTATAGAATATTCCCACACACAAAGGGAGTTTTATATGATGAGACACTTGATCCAAAAGCTGAGTTTTTGGATACAAGAAATATTTGACTTCTAATTTCAAGATAAAGGATATGGGTATGATGCACTACTTCTTGGGACAAGAAGTATGATAGAATACTAATAATACCTTTCCTGAGTCAAGGAAAATATACAATGGGGATATTAAAGAAGTTCAGTATGACTAAATGAAAATCCATGCCTACACCGATGATGATGAATTTGAAATGGTGATGATTCATATGAGATTTTTCCATAGTTGATTGGATCACTGATGTATCTGGTTAAACCTAGACTCGATATAAACTATGCAGTGAGTGTACTTAGCCAATTCATGAGTCAATCGAGACAGACTCACTAGACAAGAAACAAAACATGTATTGAGATATCTATGAGGAACAGTTAGATATGGCCTAAAATATGCCTCCAGTATAGATTTGAGTTGCAGGGATATGCATAATGGACAGAAAGTATAGTGCACCGGAATAGCACGTCTGATTATTTTTTTACCGTGAAGATTGTCATAGTTTCCTGGTGTAGCAGGAAACAAATCTCTGTGGCCTTAAGTACCACAAAATCAAAGTATATAGCATTGAGTGTGCGAAGCAGTGTGGCTTCACAAGCTTCTGACAGATTTACTTGATCATGAGATGGATTCTATGATTATAACCAAAGTTGTGTGAAGCTCTTTGAGAACCATGTGTTTCATGATAGATCAAAACACGTTGAGATAAAATATCATTTTTCAAAGACATGATGCAGAAGAAAGAAGTACACCTGGAGTACCTTCCTACACATGAGCAGATTGTAGACATCTTCAC
>ML786706.1:106354-118514 GCA_009831015.1 Picea engelmannii | reverse complement strand
TGTGTCCTATACTTTTTTGTGTACCCTGAAAAATAAAATCATTTCTAATCAATTTTAATTAATCAACGTTAATTTTAATGGCTTCTGCTTACTCAAGAGGTGCAGTCATGAAACTAATGGTATTAGGACTCAACATATAAAAAGAATAAAATATAAAAACACTGCTAAGTACTTGTCTTGAATTTCAAAGAGATGGTATGCTTCTAAATGTTGTCTTTCCAATGTAATCTCTACAATTTCAATGAAGTGCAATCTTTCCAAATGCGTCAAAATCAATGCAAAGTAATCAAAAGTGAAAATGTCATAAGTACAATGCAAATAAGAAAATATTTTTGTATTTTCGATATAAAGAAGAGAAAATGCAAGGAATGAATAACAACCTCATAGGAAGACCCTATTGCAAGTAAAAAGAGACAATCCAACAAGGAAAACTAGAAGAAACTACTCATACCAATAAGCAAGGACAACCAATGAAAAATATCACAAGAAAGAAGTTCGCCCAAAAATTCAACAATACAAAGGCTTCCTATCACTTTGTAGGCACTTAAAAGTCATAATAGGTACCCAAGAAGACTCAACAACCAACAAAACTCACCCAAAAAACACCAAAATCATCCAACAAGACTTAAGAGATGATGTTCGTGACTGTTTGAGCAACAAACACATATATACACTCCCTAAAGGAAAATAGCTCGCGTATGTATGTGTATGTCAAGGGGAAAACCACGTATACCAAGAAAAACACTGTCAGGGCAAGGGTTAAGCCAAGAAACTCATATGCAAGGTGAAAAAGAAGGATGTCAAGCAACATACGACAAGGAAACTCATGAAAACAGAGAGCAAATCAAGGATAAAAACACTTGAAACCCCCAAAAGGAGATATCCCCAGTATGGTCGCCAATTATGTTATCAGGAAAATCTATCTATGGCTAGGGGTAAACCACAATAGACATAATGACACCCATAAATCAAATTTAATCCCAAGTATGCTATATAAATGAAATTCTAACAAGACAAGGCTAAGATCCTACCTCATTTGAACGTTCGAAGAAGACCACTGTTGAGCACATGACCCAAAGTTTTATACCTGCAACTTGTCCTCAAAAACCAAGATATGCAAGCATATGGTGATAATATATAATGTAAGCATATAAATTAGCATAATCCATTAACATACATGACAAATATGCCCATGGAATAGTAATTCAAATATTGCAAGATATCAATTGGACGAGAAAAGAATATTTCTATTAAAATAATCAGCAGAAGTACATAGGTGACAAACTTTTGTAACGACACATATCGAAACTGAGAAACTAAGCCCCTCCAATTGGGCCTCCACCACTTCAATCCTCCACAAAGGCAAGCTCATATATAGGAGTCAATGAGATTCTCCATCACAAAGAAGTAAGAGATTGGGGGCCAAACAAAACAAGTTCATACTTTTAAGGACAAAAGGATGTAGACTCAATATGAAGTGAAATTTCTCCAGAGTGTCTTTGATCTCATAGTTGAATTGTCGAATTGTCTTCAAGGCTTGGATATGGCTAAATTTATGGCCTTCAAATGGAACTGAAGGGTCGAGTCAGAGTGTTTCTAGTAAATGGAAGGTCAAGGATCATGGATCTTTTGACATGGCATGTAAACCCGATATAATTTTTTATTTTTGAGAACCAAAATTGATGTACACGGGTTGTAGTGGAGAAACCTGCATATACGCTTATTGTATAACTAATAGGCTACATATATGTGTAAAAATGTGCATTTTTTTCTCTGGAATGAAAAAAAATGGGACTTCAAGTCTGCAGAGGTAAATGGAAGTCCATCTAAGAAAGTTTGCATGGAGTGAGACAAACATTTTTGTAACATCTGGAGGGAGAGGGAAAGCCTGTAAATGAACTAGGAGCAAAGCCCAAAGAGTTTCCTCTTCAATTGAACCATTCTATCTTGCATCCACAACTGTTGGAGGAGTGCTCACCATTTTGATGGATGCTATAATTCGAGGCCTAAAGAGAATTGGTTGACTTATGATTCTTACTTCCAATACTAACCCCTTAAGAACCGGTGGCATTTCACCGAAGAGGATTATTATAACCCCTACCCCATTTGGATGTTCCTCGTTGGTGCAACATGGTGGGAAAAAAATATACCATCATCACCCAAAAGAAAGCTACCAAACTACTATTCCAAAGCCAACAATGAAAGAAGCAATGCCAAGCTTGAGAGGGACCAATGAACCGTTCAACCATTATTTCCATTTTTCATGACAGAGGAGGGGTCGTTAATTCCCTCATAACTTGAAAGGACTAGAATTAATAGATAATTGACTCAACAATGTTGTACTTCATCTCTCGACACATACCTCCATACTGCAAGTACCTAATGTGATTAGTGCCCAAATCTTATGGAAAATACAACCCAAATCCCCCACGTATGTATTGAGGCTCGCGATGCCAGGTGCCTCGGCCTCTATTATCCAAATCACTGTAAATATTCATTGGATATGACCCCATCCAGGGGAGAGTCTTATTTCCCTTCTAGATCTATGCATTCCATGAGAATGGGATAATCTAGACGCTGAGTGGAAATGCATTAAAGATCACCCACCTCTCGATTAGCATCAATGTTAGCCAACTTGTCCACCACTTTGTTTGCTTCATGAAGAAAATGGGAGGGGATCATAAACAGTTGGAGATGGAGAAGAGAATGCAGTAGTTCTAAAATACTTATAATTCTCCAACTAGGGGATATCTTGTCAACTAAAAATCCATTTAGAAGTTTAGAGAGCATTGCCAAAATCACCTGGGAATCCCTTTAAACAATGAGTCAAAAGAATCCCTACATTTGAGCCACCTAGAGGCCTCTTATGAGAACCCATAATTCAACTACATTGTTTGATTCATGTCATATGTTTTCTGTGAGTATGTGGAGAATATAACCCTGTTCATTTATGAAAACGATACCAAAACTAGTCGGGCCTGGATTGCCTTTGGAAGCACCATCAAAATTGAGCTTGATAAAACTTGACGGGGAATAGGTCCAACGACAAGGAATACCAGTGACAGGGGGGCACAAGTGAGTGGGGGAAGAAGCAGGAGCTATGCACAAGTCCCATTCTAGAAAGATGGGTTTCTCATTAGAGTTACAAGATACATCCTCCTCTGTCCAGATAGTTGTTTTAATTGTCTCCACTACGTTCTCCTTCATTTTTCTCTAGACTGACCCCCATGGAAGCTGAGTGGAGTGAAAAATCCTATGAATTATCTCCTTCCAAATCTTCCACAAGATGAATCCTGGTAGTAACTGCCAAATGTGGTTGATAATTAGGTTTTTGAATGTTGTTTCTCACCAATCAGAAATGGTTTCAATGAAATTATCTCTATTATGATCAAAAGTGCACATGGATTGTGCTCCCTGATCTCAGATATGAGAGCTATAGGGGAATTGATTTAGTAAGTTTTCAATATTTTCTTCCATTTAAAGACATAGGGGGCAGACAAAAGGCCCAATAAATCCTCACTTTTTTAGGTTGTCCCAAGTGATGATGCTTTGTGGGAAACACGCCAAAGAAAGGTGTTTATTTTGGTCCAGAGGTTGTCTTTCCAGATATTTCATCAGAGAGGGTCCTTGTGTAGCATGTTAAAATAATCCTTCAAGTTGTATGCCTCCTTGATGGTGAAGGACCCTTTGGGAGAATGACCCCACCTTAAAATGTCAAAAACCATGCTTAAGTTTGATCTTGCGGAGGTATGCTTCCTCATGCTAGGGCTCTAAATAAATTCCAGCAGGAATGTCAAGATCTTCAGGGGTGGTTTTCCATTCTTTCCAGGATGAATCTTGGTTATTAACTTTCCAATAATCTACAACATGTTGTAGGTGTTAGAAAAACAAGATCGCGGAGCAATAAAATAAAAAAAATGCGGAAATAAAACACAAAAGATACACAATACAATAGAGACACGGATATACGTGGTTCACCCAGTGTGGGCTATGTCCACCAAAGAAATTTCTAGGTCCTTCCTTTATTATTATCCAGCAAATGAAGGGATACAACCTACAACACACCCATTGTAACTTCCTCTTCTTTCTCTCCCAATCTCCTTTGTTAGAATACACAATTCACAATGATACATAGCCGCAATACATTTCCCTCATAAACGAGGGTTTCCTTCTAGGGAAAAAAAACTCTAACATAAATTATATCATCAGATCTGAGACCTTATAATGAACGATCCAGATTTACAATGAAATTACAATATACATTTACAAGGCAATTTTCCCTCCAGGGGCTCGCTTGCCCCCAGACCCCCCGGACCCCGCAGAGGGGGTAGCCCCCCTCTGCACTCCCCTGCGTGGAGGAGTGTACATTCTTCTATGGTCTAAAGTCTTCATGGGGTATAAACATGGCTAAAAACAAAGACCTCTGAATCAGGAAGATAAATAGTCTCCACAACCAGCAATAGGAAAACCTGGTATGTGTGGAGATGGAGGTCTGAAAATTGTTGTCGTTGAATGAGAAGGGGGAATTCCCACCATGAGTCCATACAAAACAAAGCATTATAGCCTCCACAAACCTCCCAAAAAGTGTGGTCTTGAATGAGATTGTGGTTTTGTCTTATTGTGTTCCAAATTAAAGATCCTTCTTTTCATTCATTCCATCTAATAGGTTGTGCTCCCTCCAGGGCAGGAGTGTATTTGTATATCAAAATTCAAGACCAAGGATCTTTGAGGTGCTTGAGGAAATGCCTCTAGATTTTGGAAGCCAAAAATTGATTGAGAAGATGTGGGTCTTTCAAGGCTAGACCTTCCACTAGTTTATGTTTAAAAAGTCCCCCCCAATTAACCAGAGCCCATTTGCATCCCTCTTTTGTTTCTTGCCAAAGGAATTTTCTCTGGTCATTTTTTATTGTATTAAGGATAGACTTGAGGACAACCAGACAACTTGCAAGATTTAAGTTTTCAAAGGTCTAGGAATTTATCCTTTTCTCTAGGGAGGAAAGAAGTCCCTCCCAAGAACTATTTCTAAGTGCATTATCAATGAGAGGGACACCCAAATATTTGGATGGAAGGGAGCTTTGACTAAAGCCTAGAATCATAGTGATGAAGGTTTGGACAACCCAAGGGATGTTAAAAAAGAATATTTGGGACTTTTCAAGGTTGATGGAAGTGCCAGAGGCCTCATTGAAGTCAATGAGGATATCAAGGATGCGACGAGATTCACGAGCAATGGGGGATCCCATCATCATGGTGTCATCAAAAGATTGATTGTGATAGATGGGAGGGTTCAGACCATGTAAAGTAAGACCCATCAAGGATCCTTCTTCAATGGAAGATTTGATGGAGTAGCTTAAACCCTATTCCATGATAACAAACAGAAAAGTAGAAAGGGGGTCTCCCTAACGGATACCTCGAGAGGGGGGAAAGGGCCTTGATAGGATACCATTGATCAAAATAGAGAAAAAGGCAGAAGATGTGAGATTCATGATCCAATTGACCCATTCAACCTCAAATCCAAATGCCAAGAGAAGGGAACGCATATAATTCCATTCGAGCTTGTCAAAGGCTTTGAAAAGATCAAATTTGATGAGCATGCCTAGGGTGCCAGTGGATTTTAGAGATTGTATGACCTCATGGGAAAAAATGATGCTATCCATTATTTGGTGTCCCTTTACATACCCAAATTGTTCATGAGAGATAATAAAAGGGAGAATGGGTTTGATTCTTAGGGAATTACCTTGATGATCATCTTGTAGATGGCATTGCATAGCGTAATGGGCCTGAATTGTTTGGGATGCTTAACGCACTCCTCTTTAGGGATCATTGTGATGAAGGTGGTGTTGAGAGACGGGAGTACTTGTCCCAAATATCTAGAATATCCAATTATCTGCCAAACTTCTTCCTGAACAAGGTGCCAACAATGATGGAAGAAATTGGTTGTGAAACTGTCAAGGCCCAAAGCTTTTCCAATGGGCATCTCCTTTATCGCTAGATCCACTTCCTCTAGCGTGACTAGCCTCATGAGGGTGATGTTTTGTTCATTGGTAAGAAGAGAAGGGATATGCTGAGTAATCATGTCATTGGATTCAAATCGATCCATCCTTGGTTCAGAGAGAAGATCTTGATAAAAACTTACCAGTTCTTGCTCGATTGCTACATGGGAAGTAATTTCCCGACCTTGAGTGTCCTCGAGCTTAGTAATGTGATTAATGTGTCTTCTATGGATCATGGATATATGAAATAATTTTGTATTTTTTCCCCTCTTTGAGCCATTGGACCCAAGACTTCTGACACCACATGGTTTCTTCCTGAGCATATCTATCCTACGACTATTATTTGATCTGAGCCTTTGCATCTTCCAGTTTCTTTGTATTCCCCTGGATGATGATCTCATGTTGAATATTCCTTATTTTTTTCTCGAGATCCCATTGGGCTTGGAAGATATTTACAAAAGTCTGCTTATTCCATTCCTTCAAGTGTTGCTTGAATTTTTTAGTTTTCATTGAAATTTGTACATTAATGACCCATGAGATATGGTTGCATTTGACCACCACTGTTGAACATTTTCTTGAAAATCAAGATTGGTTAACCAAAAATTTTCAAATCAGAAAGGCTTGCAACTTGGAGTACTTATGATTTCCAACCATAGCTGGATGGGCCAATGGTTTAAACCTACCACAGAAATATTATTGGCTTCCATTAGGATCCCATCCATCATTAGGGGTTCCAAAATGAGGAATCAGTCAAGGCGACAAGATATGTGTTGAGTTCCTGATCTTCGGTTGGACCAGGTGAAGTGGCCATTGATGTTCTCCATATATATCAAGATAAGGGTGTCAATAAGGGATTTAAAGCCTTCACTATCCCCCTCCAACCTGCAGATACCTCCTCTTTTCTCATCCAGAGAAAGCATGTTGTTGAAGTCTCCTTCGAGAATCCATATTTGGAATCTGGGTATTGCCACCCAAGGCTTCCATATTTTTCAAGAAATAATTTTTTTTCGATTGGATATGTGGACCATAAAAATTCATAATGACCCCCCCTTTGTCTAAACCAATAGCATGGAATTTTGAAAAGATTTTCTATTTGGTGGTAAAAACGTTATCCAAGACTATTGTGGTCGGATTCCATAGAATGGATAAGCCACTTATCGATCCTATAGAATCTATATGACTAGAGTGTGTTTGTCTCCAACATTAGGCCAGTATGTTATCTTCCTCTGTGCATGCACACTTGGTTTCTTGTAGAAAAGGAATGTCTAAATTCTCATATATTATACGATTTTGAAGAATTCTTTGCTTACTTCTTCTATTTGAGCCTTTGATATTCCAAGAAATGATATTCATGAGGATTATGGGGAGGGGGGATGGGAGGAAAACTCTCTAAGATCAGGTTGATCTATCCTGAGTTGAACATAAAGTTACCTACCTCTTGGATTAGTTGTTGAGTGGATTTCCTACCTTGTTTCTTCTCCTTGGACTATTTTTGTGACTCCTTGAGAGGATCTCAGTGAATACTCAATCCCATACCAGATTTGGAGGTAGCCCCAGTAATAGACTAGAGAAAAAACTTGTGAACTTTCTTGAGCTGATTCAGGGGAATAGTATAGAGTTCTTGTTTTCAATAAGTTTGTTCTAGGATCTTCTCCTGTCATTCAATTTGGTGTGATTTTCTCAAGGATTGACTCTACAATGGATTTTGCTATGTTTCCTCTTGTCTTGATTCCCTCATGCATTTGAGGTTCCCGCCTCTGGAAATATTTTGGAGTTTGACTAAGGATTTCAAGGGAATTATTGGTATATGGGGCTTTTCTCTAAGTAACAGTTGGATTATTTTGGCTTTGTTGTTTCTTCCCTTGGACTTGAGTAAAACCATCCTTGGACTTATTGACTCTTGCATTGTTCGGTTTGGTTGGGTCATTGAGAGGGAAATCCCTGGATAAGTGACCATGCTCATGAAATTTGTGACATATGAAGGGTATATGTTCATGGTCTATTATCTAGATCCATTCCTCATATCGATATTCTAGACACATAGACCCTAGAAGGGGCTTTGAGATGTTCATATACAAGCATATTCGAGCACAGGAAGTGTATCAATGTTGTCTGGTTGCCTCGAAGCTATTGACAGAGATTACTAGAGTGTTTCTTATCCCTATTAGGATTTCTTCCAGCCATAGTTCCTAAGGGAGCAAATATAATCTAATCCAGACCGGTGCGTGAGAGAATTCCTCCTTCTCTTGGCTGAAGCGCTTCATCCGGTATCTAAAAAATAACCTGTCTAAGTTGAAAAAGTATGGTCCATTGTCAAATATTATTTCCCTATCTTGTGAATTGTAAAAAATCATGGTAAAGAAACCTTTCAAACCCAACTGAAAGTCTAAGTGCCCCTTGGGCTTCCACTAGTGATGGATCCATTTGGTTAATTCTCTTTCATAGGGCCACAAGCCCAAAAATTTCAACTAAGTTGATAACATATTTTGGTGCAACCAATGCTTGAGGGAGACATTTACCTAGCTCTCATATCCAAGCCACCTTTGGACGGGACGGCTCGGGATCAACTTCCATAGTTTTCCTTTACTAGAGATATCAAAGAATGTAGAGGTGTGAAGCTATGACAACAGCTCGAAGGGCGGCCACGAAATGCCTCCACTTGTTTCATCAGTAACATCGTTACGATATGAGGGGGCTCATGCCCCCTCAGCTGAGGGATCCAAGGTGGGATTCATATATGTGCCCCCTTTCAATAAGATCGAGCAGAACAAAGAGGAGAAAAGACATAAAAATCCAGAAACCCCAAGAAACAATTTTAATCTAAAGTATTAAGTTACCAAACATCCAATTACCTTCATGTTCTCCCTGCTGAAAAAACCATATTTTTATTTAAACCAGTGTAGTGAAAATAAAAATATGATAGAAATCCGACTATGAAATTCCATTATTAACATATTCGAAGAAAGGTCGAGTGCTTTTTTCGAACAGATGACAACTAGGACAAAACTGTTAAGAAGCAATGCAAATAAAATTCATAAAGTACTTATTCATGTACTACTAATCACACAAAATTCAAAAGAAAGATTCAAGATTGATAGAGATATCAAAAACTGGAATATAAAAAAAAACTTCAAAATTTATTATATATGTTATTATATATATGTGAAATAAGTGATATTGTTGTAGCCATGTCCCTCCCTTAAAAAGTTAATTTGACATATAAATAAAAATTATAATATGAAAGAAGCTCCAAAATATTACATATATCAAATAATAGTTATCATCAATTCATATAAAAGCTTTTCTTATGACACAACACATAGAAAATATTTCTAAAACATAGTTTAGTAACTATTTGAGACTAGACATGCAACCTCACGATATTTGAAAGAAAATATTTCTTAACAAATTCACAGGTCGATTATATTACTTATCATTTTCTTTAAAGTAAATGTATATATCCTTGTCTTAACACAAGGATATACACAATGTAACCTTGTTTGGACACAACCTGACCCATATGCAACCACATGATAGATCCAGATAGAGTCATCAATTATAAGTCATTTCAAATCCTGTGAAGAAATCGATATGACATCTTGGCATTTGTAATAGACCATCCTATGCATATCATAGTGTAGATATTCACAAGGGTACATGCTATTAATATTATTATCCTTTTGAGGATGACTTACCGCTAAAAAAGCATTGTATTCAATTTCCATTTTTTCGCTAATAAGAGTGCAAAGTCTCATATATCTTGCAATCTTATTTATGTTACAGTGTGCTTAATTGACGTCGATGCACGCTCCCTCCACAACCCGCAGGTCGGAAGGTCCACGTCAACACAGGATCTTTCCTTCACTACTAGCCCGAAGAACTCTAAACGGCTCTTCTATTTCCAAATTGGGAAATCTGCACCCACAACAAACTCTCATGGGATCCCCTCTTTACACTTGGGAGATTGGACTTCACAACTTCGCGAATCCAGTGGTCAAGCATTGGTCTCTCGAATCCTTGAAACCCGAAACAGTCAACGCTGACCTTTCCTGTTTCTTTCGGGATTTTCCCTATCGCGATTTCATTGATCGCGATGTCGAGAAACTTGTCTCCTTGACTCCTGAATCACAATTCGCTGAAACTCCGATACACTCACAAATTCAACCTTTCAACTCCCCTTCACCTCTGTCGAGACTTCGGACTTCGAAGTATCGCGAATCCTAATGCAAAAGGCTCGGGACTTCACCCTGCGAAACTCTGAAACGGTCAAGGAGTTTGACTCTGTGTCGATGGTGCGTCACCTGTCCACTCGTTGACTCCTCCATGGCCCACACAGATCCTCTTAGCTTTTGGGATATCACGTTTCGGAATATCGAGATTCATGTTGCAAGTTTTATGAGACTTCCACCCACGAAAACCCGATACAAATATCCACGCGTAAATCCAATGGCCCTTGTGGCTTGGATTCTATAGTCCTACTCCTCCTGAGCTTAGAACCTTTTGGGAATACTCGTTGTATCTCCCCTTCTCCTCCATGAGATCCAACGGTTCACGGGGCTTCATGAATTATCTTCATATAATTCTGATCGTCCGTCCTTCCTGATGATTTCTGCAAAATGAACCAAGTATTCCTCCGTGAAAACTTGTTCACCCACACGCAAACTTGCGATGCCTGCTAAACACTCCACGACACAAGCTTCTTGTGCTTCTCTTTGGTGATTAATCGAAGTACCTATACCTCCTGAGATTACTCTGAGCGTCGAGTCTTAAATAAGAATCTTGCATGCACTCCTTGCGGCAACCTTCAAACACTTCCAAGTGTTGAATCCTTTCGACTCTGCACACACCTGCAGCAACAGTCTCAAAATGATTTGCTCGGATTTGCAACTCCGAGGCTTAGCTTGGCCTGCGCACTCCTTGCAGGAACTTATGTGCCTGTCTGCACTTCTGTGGAAATGAGAACAAAATTTATATCTCCTGATCTTTCAGAGACACACCTCTGAACACCTTTTGTCAATGCACTCCTTGCGGACACTTCAACTGCACTCCTTGCAGGAACTCTTGCTCAGATAGAGAAACAATTGAAACTCATTTCATTATCCTTTCCTCTCAGATTTCAAACATTCAACAAGAAATCATTCATACATAACATAAAAGCAATTGCATGACAGAAAGAGTAAAAACATGTATGAGCATAACATTCAAAGATGCATACACAGAGAATATATGAACACCATGAGTTTGAATCACAACTTTCTTTGTATTAATTCAGGCAATTTGTACATGGAGTCTGCTACACATCTCTTCATACACTCTTCATGCTAATGTTACAATACACAATGAGGGTGTCTATATTCCGTTTCCCTCTTGCGCTCTAAAACTGTCTAATCTACACATTCAATTCTACCTACTTGCATTAACTACTATAAATGCCTTCTACCTACTAAGCACTAGAGAAAATTGCTCAAGGTCTGTTTACATTTTACAAGTCTGCTTCTTCTTAATGACTTCATTTAATATCGTGCAATAACTTCAAGGTGATTTCAAAATTTGTGTTGGTTCTTGTCCAGCTGTCTTTCGCTCCCGCGTTGGCTCTCTTGAGATGCTCTTGCATCATACTCCCTGGCTTGAAAATTTTCATGGGCTCCTGTCCATGAGCTCACGCACAGTCTGTCCATGCCTCTGTATCTCTTCTTTTTTCTCCTAGCTAGCATGTTCAACTAGATCGTTGATCAGGGGATCAAATTTTGCTCAAAATTTCAAAGTGCTCGGAATGCGACGAAACCAGTGCCATTCCGTCTATCTTGTCTTCCTTATTCCGGTGGTATATTTACTTTGTCAAACGGGCTCCGTATGGAGAAGATATCGCGTTCTGTTCATCAAGTCAAACAGGCAATACTTTTGGTGTTGACTGTACAGTCCGTACATTCTGACGTGGCAGGATCGTACAGACCGTACCGATGATGTGGCAACATCTGGTTGGTTGACAGTTGTCGAATCAGGAAGTGACACGTGTCCTTTGGTGGAAAATGGTATGAGAACACGTGGCCCAATCCGTGGGTGCCACGTGTCACTCGTTGTTTGGGTAGTGGTTATTATTGTTGTTTGTAAAATGTATGGAGTCCGTGGGGTTCGACCCCCGGACCTCCCCACCGCACAAACACTTATAC
>ML786706.1:74128-91741 GCA_009831015.1 Picea engelmannii | reverse complement strand
TTTGATTGGTGCCTCCTGCATCACAAAGTTTCATTATCAAGTCTATGCTTCCAGACTCCTCCATATGTCTCATGCTCTTATTCAAAGGATGTATATATTCCCGTGTCGACCATTTCTCAAAACTCTTGAATTTTCATGTCAGCCATATCGTCATTGTGTCTCATAGTTACATGAAGTTGTAGTCCTATCGTGCACCCTGGTCCTACTTTCATTATGGGTAGGTAACCTTGAACCCAACAGTCAACATCTCCTAATTGGTCGTTGAATGGGGGTTTCTCTTATGTTTGACAGCAAGAAATCTATTCACACATTAGGATTCATGTAGTGTCTTGGATACCATTAGCCTTATTGGTGGTTTCCTCACCTTTGTCATCAATTTTCCTTATTGGTTGTTATTCAGAGGGTCTTTTTCGTGCACTACTTGCATCTGGTGCATGTGAAAGACACACAGGGCGGTTGGTTTGGGAACAACATCTTCATCCAAGTTCCTCCAAATCATCAAGTTATTTCTTTATACCTCATGATCATTGATGAGAGATACCTTAATTATCTCCTTTCAGCGGATCTCCTTCCAACGAATTCAACTCATCTATTCTAGAAACGAGGCCTAGATTCCTATGAGTACCTAAAGGCTTGCAACCATTAGTGGCAGGTTCTCTTGCCATCGACATTTTGGAATACATCAATGTCTCTCGATCGATGGATTCTTCAAGTGTTTGACCTCAACACCTTTATTCACACTTGTAAGAATGTACTCGGTGCCTTGATACCTACTTTCATTATCAGTAGGTTGTCTCATGTTTGTTAACGGTATACCTTAATGATCGGTAATCAAACGAAGTCTCATTGTGTTTGACCTCAACTCCTCTTTTCACATTATGTAGACTTGCACCTTTGGTGGATCGTGTAGAAGACTTGAAGACATCAGTTTATAGTAGTAGTTTTCCTGAGTTGTTGCTATCATTCATTGGACCAATACCTATATGACTTCAATGATCATGGGAGATCAGATTGTACTCCAATGTATATAGATATATTCAGATTGAGACTGGTTTTCACTAGGCCTTTTTCGTGACTATGAAAACCTATGGCATGATTCTCCTTTGTATTTCCTATTCATGGCCATGAACAATTGTTTGGTATATTTACACATGGATATGCAGTGTAATTCAAATTAGCAGCCATGTGTACAAGGTCATTATGGATTGTAATATTCTCATGAGAAACTAGTTCTTCCAACTGAGTCTCCATTACTTCACTTATGGGAATTATAATGTATTTCGGCCATCACAGATTCTCCTCTAACCTCACACATTAGGGGGCATCTATTGTACCAAGATTTTTCCTCACCCCATGCAACTTTATCAGAAGGCCTTTCAATTTCCCTATGTAGACTTGAAGTCCCATTTTGCACTTCCCAGAGTAAAAAAATCATATTTTTCCACATATACATGCCCTACCAGTTATACAACATGTGTATAGACAGGTTGCACCACTACAACCTGCATACATTGAGTTTGGTGCTCAAAATTAAAAATTGTGTCGGGTTTCCATGTCACGTCATGAGATCCATGATCCTTGACCATCCATATACTAGAAATGTTCTGACTCATCCCTTTAGTTCCATTTGAAGGCTATAAAATGAGCCATTTCCAAACTGTCGAGGAGGAGAGAATTCAACTTTTGAGAGAAAATATACTCTGGAGAAATTTTCACTTCACATTGAGTTTGCATCCCTTTGTCCTTTAAAGTCTTAACACATTGTTTAGCCCCCAATCTCTTCCCTCTTTGATGGAGAACCTCATTGTCTCTCTTATATGAGCTTGCCTTTGGTGTAGGATTGAAGTGGTGGAGGCCCAACTGGAAGGGACTTAGTTTCTCGATTCTGAGACATGCCGACATGGAAGTTTGTCACTTATACACTTTTGTTGATCATATTTTAATAGAAATACTCTTTTCTCGTCCAATTGATATCTTCAAAATATTTGAATTGTTATTCCATGGGCTTATTTATTATGAATGTTAATGGAATATGCTATTGTATGTGATAAATTTATATATTATCACCATATGCTTGTGTATCTTGGTTGTTGAGGACAAGTTGCAAGTATAATTCTTTTAGTTGTGTGCTCAATGGTGGTCTTCATCGAACATCTGGACGAGGTAGCCTCTTTATCTTGTCTTGTTAGCATTTACATTTATATATCATACTTGGGATTAGAGTTGATTTATGCAATCATTCTGTCTGTTGTGGTTTACCCCATGCCATAGAGTGATTTTCCTCATAACAATTAGACACCTATGTTTATTTTAATAGCCTTGGAGAACTTTACTCACAAAATCCTATTCCAATGCCTTGTGTCCTATACTTTTTTGTGTACCCTGAAAAATAAAATCATTTCTAATCAATTTTAATTAATCAACGTTAATTTTAATGGCTTCTGCTTACTCAAGAGGTGCAGTCATGAAACTAATGGTATTAGGACTCAACATATAAAAATAATAAAATATAAAACCACTGCTAAGTACTTGTCTTGAATTTCAAAGAGATGGTATGCTTCTAAATGTTGTTTTTCCAATGTAATCTCTACAATTTCAATGAAGTGCAATCTTTCCAAATGCGTCAAAATCAATGCAAAGTAATCAAAAGTGAAAATGCCATAAGTACAATGCAAATAAGAAAATATTTTTGTATTTTCGATATAAAGAAGAGAAAATGCAAGGAATGAATAACAACCTCACAGGAAGACCCTATTGCAAGTAAAAAGAGACAATCCAACAAGGAAACCTAGAAGAAACTACTCATACCAATAAGCAAGGACAACCAATGAAAAATATCACAAGAAAGAAGTTCGCCCAAAAATTCAACAATACAAAGGCTTCCTATCACTTTGTAGGCACTTAAAAGTCATAATAGGTACCCAAGAAGACTCAACAACCAACAAAACTCACCCAAAAAACACCAAAATCATCCAACAAGACTTAAGAGATGATGTTCGTGACTGTTTGAGCAACAAACACATATATACACTCCCTAAAGGAAAATAGCTCGCGTATGTATGTGTATGTCAAGGGGAAAACCACGTATACCAAGAAAAACACTGTCAGGGCAAGGGTTAAGCCAAGAAACTCATATGCAAGGTGAAAAAGAAGGATGTCAAGCAACATACGACAAGGAAACTCATGAAAACAGAGAGCAAATCAAGGATAAAAACACTTGAAACCCCCAAAAGGAGATATCCCCAGTATGGTCGCCAATTATGTTATCAGGAAAATCTATCTATGGCTAGGGGTAAACCACAATAGACATAATGACACCCATAAATCAAATTTAATCCCAAGTATGCTATATAAATGAAATTCTAACAAGACAAGGCTAAGATCCTACCTCATTTGAACGTTCGAAGAAGACCACTGTTGAGCACATGACCCAAAGTTTTATACCTGCAACTTGTCCTCAAAAACCAAGATATGCAAGCATATGGTGATAATATATAATGTAAGCATATAAATTAGCATAATCCATTAACATACATGACAAATATGCCCATGGAATAGTAATTCAAATATTGCAAGATATCAATTGGACGAGAAAAGAATATTTCTATTAAAATAATCAGCAGAAGTACATAGGTGACAAACTTTTGTAACGACACATATCGAAACTGAGAAACTAAGCCCCTCCAATTGGGCCTCCACCACTTCAATCCTCCACAAAGGCAAGCTCATATATAGGAGTCAATGAGATTCTCCATCACAAAGAAGTAAGAGATTGGGGGCCAAACAAAACAAGTTCATACTTTTAAGGACAAAAGGATGTAGACTCAATATGAAGTGAAATTTCTCCAGAGTGTCTTTGATCTCATAGTTGAATTGTCGAATTGTCTTCAAGGCTTGGATATGGCTAAATTTATGGCCTTCAAATGGAACTGAAGGGTCGAGTCAGAGTGTTTCTAGTAAATGGAAGGTCAAGGATCATGGATCTTTTGACATGGCATGTAAACCCGATATAATTTTTTATTTTTGAGAACCAAAATTGATGTACACGGGTTGTAGTGGAGAAACCTGCATATACGCTTATTGTATAACTAATAGGCTACATATATGTGTAAAAATGTGCATTTTTTTCTCTGGAATGAAAAAAAATGGGACTTCAAGTCTGCAGAGGTAAATGGAAGTCCATCTAAGAAAGTTTGCATGGAGTGAGACAAACATTTTTGTAACATCTGGAGGGAGAGGGAAAGCCTGTAAATGAACTAGGAGCAAAGCCCAAAGAGTTTCCTCTTCAATTGAACCATTCTATCTTGCATCCACAACTGTTGGAGGAGTGCTCACCATTTTGATGGATGCTATAATTCGAGGCCTAAAGAGAATTGGTTGACTTATGATTCTTACTTCCAATACTAACCCCTTAAGAACCGGTGGCATTTCACCGAAGAGGATTATTATAACCCCTACCCCATTTGGATGTTCCTCGTTGGTGCAACATGGTGGGAAAAAAATATACCATCATCACCCAAAAGAAAGCTACCAAACTACTATTCCAAAGCCAACAATGAAAGAAGCAATGCCAAGCTTGAGAGGGACCAATGAACCGTTCAACCATTATTTCCATTTTTCATGACAGAGGAGGGGTCGTTAATTCCCTCATAACTTGAAAGGACTAGAATTAATAGATAATTGACTCAACAATGTTGTACTTCATCTCTCGACACATACCTCCATACTGCAAGTACCTAATGTGATTAGTGCCCAAATCTTATGGAAAATACAACCCAAATCCCCCACGTATGTATTGAGGCTCGCGATGCCAGGTGCCTCGGCCTCTATTATCCAAATCACTGTAAATATTCATTGGATATGACCCCATCCAGGGGAGAGTCTTATTTCCCTTCTAGATCTATGCATTCCATGAGAATGGGATAATCTAGACGCTGAGTGGAAATGCATTAAAGATCACCCACCTCTCGATTAGCATCAATGTTAGCCAACTTGTCCACCACTTTGTTTGCTTCATGAAGAAAATGGGAGGGGATCATAAACAGTTGGAGATGGAGAAGAGAATGCAGTAGTTCTAAAATACTTATAATTCTCCAACTAGGGGATATCTTGTCAACTAAAAATCCATTTAGAAGTTTAGAGAGCATTGCCAAAATCACCTGGGAATCCCTTTAAACAATGAGTCAAAAGAATCCCTACATTTGAGCCACCTAGAGGCCTCTTATGAGAACCCATAATTCAACTACATTGTTTGATTCATGTCATATGTTTTCTGTGAGTATGTGGAGAATATAACCCTGTTCATTTATGAAAACGATACCAAAACTAGTCGGGCCTGGATTGCCTTTGGAAGCACCATCAAAATTGAGCTTGATAAAACTTGACGGGGAATAGGTCCAACGACAAGGAATACCAGTGACAGGGGGGCACAAGTGAGTGGGGGAAGAAGCAGGAGCTATGCACAAGTCCCATTCTAGAAAGATGGGTTTCTCATTAGAGTTACAAGATACATCCTCCTCTGTCCAGATAGTTGTTTTAATTGTCTCCACTACGTTCTCCTTCATTTTTCTCTAGACTGACCCCCATGGAAGCTGAGTGGAGTGAAAAATCCTATGAATTATCTCCTTCCAAATCTTCCACAAGATGAATCCTGGTAGTAACTGCCAAATGTGGTTGATAATTAGGTTTTTGAATGTTGTTTCTCACCAATCAGAAATGGTTTCAATGAAATTATCTCTATTATGATCAAAAGTGCACATGGATTGTGCTCCCTGATCTCAGATATGAGAGCTATAGGGGAATTGATTTAGTAAGTTTTCAATATTTTCTTCCATTTAAAGACATAGGGGGCAGACAAAAGGCCCAATAAATCCTCACTTTTTTAGGTTGTCCCAAGTGATGATGCTTTGTGGGAAACACGCCAAAGAAAGGTGTTTATTTTGGTCCAGAGGTTGTCTTTCCAGATATTTCATCAGAGAGGGTCCTTGTGTAGCATGTTAAAATAATCCTTCAAGTTGTATGCCTCCTTGATGGTGAAGGACCCTTTGGGAGAATGACCCCACCTTAAAATGTCAAAAACCATGCTTAAGTTTGATCTTGCGGAGGTATGCTTCCTCATGCTAGGGCTCTAAATAAATTCCAGCAGGAATGTCAAGATCTTCAGGGGTGGTTTTCCATTCTTTCCAGGATGAATCTTGGTTATTAACTTTCCAATAATCTACAACATGTTGTAGGTGTTAGAAAAACAAGATCGCGGAGCAATAAAATAAAAAAAATGCGGAAATAAAACACAAAAGATACACAATACAATAGAGACACGGATATACGTGGTTCACCCAGTGTGGGCTATGTCCACCAAAGAAATTTCTAGGTCCTTCCTTTATTATTATCCAGCAAATGAAGGGATACAACCTACAACACACCCATTGTAACTTCCTCTTCTTTCTCTCCCAATCTCCTTTGTTAGAATACACAATTCACAATGATACATAGCCGCAATACATTTCCCTCATAAACGAGGGTTTCCTTCTAGGGAAAAAAAACTCTAACATAAATTATATCATCAGATCTGAGACCTTATAATGAACGATCCAGATTTACAATGAAATTACAATATACATTTACAAGGCAATTTTCCCTCCAGGGGCTCGCTTGCCCCCAGACCCCCCGGACCCCGCAGAGGGGGTAGCCCCCCTCTGCACTCCCCTGCGTGGAGGAGTGTACATTCTTCTATGGTCTAAAGTCTTCATGGGGTATAAACATGGCTAAAAACAAAGACCTCTGAATCAGGAAGATAAATAGTCTCCACAACCAGCAATAGGAAAACCTGGTATGTGTGGAGATGGAGGTCTGAAAATTGTTGTCGTTGAATGAGAAGGGGGAATTCCCACCATGAGTCCATACAAAACAAAGCATTATAGCCTCCACAAACCTCCCAAAAAGTGTGGTCTTGAATGAGATTGTGGTTTTGTCTTATTGTGTTCCAAATTAAAGATCCTTCTTTTCATTCATTCCATCTAATAGGTTGTGCTCCCTCCAGGGCAGGAGTGTATTTGTATATCAAAATTCAAGACCAAGGATCTTTGAGGTGCTTGAGGAAATGCCTCTAGATTTTGGAAGCCAAAAATTGATTGAGAAGATGTGGGTCTTTCAAGGCTAGACCTTCCACTAGTTTATGTTTAAAAAGTCCCCCCCAATTAACCAGAGCCCATTTGCATCCCTCTTTTGTTTCTTGCCAAAGGAATTTTCTCTGGTCATTTTTTATTGTATTAAGGATAGACTTGAGGACAACCAGACAACTTGCAAGATTTAAGTTTTCAAAGGTCTAGGAATTTATCCTTTTCTCTAGGGAGGAAAGAAGTCCCTCCCAAGAACTATTTCTAAGTGCATTATCAATGAGAGGGACACCCAAATATTTGGATGGAAGGGAGCTTTGACTAAAGCCTAGAATCATAGTGATGAAGGTTTGGACAACCCAAGGGATGTTAAAAAAGAATATTTGGGACTTTTCAAGGTTGATGGAAGTGCCAGAGGCCTCATTGAAGTCAATGAGGATATCAAGGATGCGACGAGATTCACGAGCAATGGGGGATCCCATCATCATGGTGTCATCAAAAGATTGATTGTGATAGATGGGAGGGTTCAGACCATGTAAAGTAAGACCCATCAAGGATCCTTCTTCAATGGAAGATTTGATGGAGTAGCTTAAACCCTATTCCATGATAACAAACAGAAAAGTAGAAAGGGGGTCTCCCTAACGGATACCTCGAGAGGGGGGAAAGGGCCTTGATAGGATACCATTGATCAAAATAGAGAAAAAGGCAGAAGATGTGAGATTCATGATCCAATTGACCCATTCAACCTCAAATCCAAATGCCAAGAGAAGGGAACGCATATAATTCCATTCGAGCTTGTCAAAGGCTTTGAAAAGATCAAATTTGATGAGCATGCCTAGGGTGCCAGTGGATTTTAGAGATTGTATGACCTCATGGGAAAAAATGATGCTATCCATTATTTGGTGTCCCTTTACATACCCAAATTGTTCATGAGAGATAATAAAAGGGAGAATGGGTTTGATTCTTAGGGAATTACCTTGATGATCATCTTGTAGATGGCATTGCATAGCGTAATGGGCCTGAATTGTTTGGGATGCTTAACGCACTCCTCTTTAGGGATCATTGTGATGAAGGTGGTGTTGAGAGACGGGAGTACTTGTCCCAAATATCTAGAATATCCAATTATCTGCCAAACTTCTTCCTGAACAAGGTGCCAACAATGATGGAAGAAATTGGTTGTGAAACTGTCAAGGCCCAAAGCTTTTCCAATGGGCATCTCCTTTATCGCTAGATCCACTTCCTCTAGCGTGACTAGCCTCATGAGGGTGATGTTTTGTTCATTGGTAAGAAGAGAAGGGATATGCTGAGTAATCATGTCATTGGATTCAAATCGATCCATCCTTGGTTCAGAGAGAAGATCTTGATAAAAACTTACCAGTTCTTGCTCGATTGCTACATGGGAAGTAATTTCCCGACCTTGAGTGTCCTCGAGCTTAGTAATGTGATTAATGTGTCTTCTATGGATCATGGATATATGAAATAATTTTGTATTTTTTCCCCTCTTTGAGCCATTGGACCCAAGACTTCTGACACCACATGGTTTCTTCCTGAGCATATCTATCCTACGACTATTATTTGATCTGAGCCTTTGCATCTTCCAGTTTCTTTGTATTCCCCTGGATGATGATCTCATGTTGAATATTCCTTATTTTTTTCTCGAGATCCCATTGGGCTTGGAAGATATTTACAAAAGTCTGCTTATTCCATTCCTTCAAGTGTTGCTTGAATTTTTTAGTTTTCATTGAAATTTGTACATTAATGACCCATGAGATATGGTTGCATTTGACCACCACTGTTGAACATTTTCTTGAAAATCAAGATTGGTTAACCAAAAATTTTCAAATCAGAAAGGCTTGCAACTTGGAGTACTTATGATTTCCAACCATAGCTGGATGGGCCAATGGTTTAAACCTACCACAGAAATATTATTGGCTTCCATTAGGATCCCATCCATCATTAGGGGTTCCAAAATGAGGAATCAGTCAAGGCGACAAGATATGTGTTGAGTTCCTGATCTTCGGTTGGACCAGGTGAAGTGGCCATTGATGTTCTCCATATATATCAAGATAAGGGTGTCAATAAGGGATTTAAAGCCTTCACTATCCCCCTCCAACCTGCAGATACCTCCTCTTTTCTCATCCAGAGAAAGCATGTTGTTGAAGTCTCCTTCGAGAATCCATATTTGGAATCTGGGTATTGCCACCCAAGGCTTCCATATTTTTCAAGAAATAATTTTTTTTCGATTGGATATGTGGACCATAAAAATTCATAATGACCCCCCCTTTGTCTAAACCAATAGCATGGAATTTTGAAAAGATTTTCTATTTGGTGGTAAAAACGTTATCCAAGACTATTGTGGTCGGATTCCATAGAATGGATAAGCCACTTATCGATCCTATAGAATCTATATGACTAGAGTGTGTTTGTCTCCAACATTAGGCCAGTATGTTATCTTCCTCTGTGCATGCACACTTGGTTTCTTGTAGAAAAGGAATGTCTAAATTCTCATATATTATACGATTTTGAAGAATTCTTTGCTTACTTCTTCTATTTGAGCCTTTGATATTCCAAGAAATGATATTCATGAGGATTATGGGGAGGGGGGATGGGAGGAAAACTCTCTAAGATCAGGTTGATCTATCCTGAGTTGAACATAAAGTTACCTACCTCTTGGATTAGTTGTTGAGTGGATTTCCTACCTTGTTTCTTCTCCTTGGACTATTTTTGTGACTCCTTGAGAGGATCTCAGTGAATACTCAATCCCATACCAGATTTGGAGGTAGCCCCAGTAATAGACTAGAGAAAAAACTTGTGAACTTTCTTGAGCTGATTCAGGGGAATAGTATAGAGTTCTTGTTTTCAATAAGTTTGTTCTAGGATCTTCTCCTGTCATTCAATTTGGTGTGATTTTCTCAAGGATTGACTCTACAATGGATTTTGCTATGTTTCCTCTTGTCTTGATTCCCTCATGCATTTGAGGTTCCCGCCTCTGGAAATATTTTGGAGTTTGACTAAGGATTTCAAGGGAATTATTGGTATATGGGGCTTTTCTCTAAGTAACAGTTGGATTATTTTGGCTTTGTTGTTTCTTCCCTTGGACTTGAGTAAAACCATCCTTGGACTTATTGACTCTTGCATTGTTCGGTTTGGTTGGGTCATTGAGAGGGAAATCCCTGGATAAGTGACCATGCTCATGAAATTTGTGACATATGAAGGGTATATGTTCATGGTCTATTATCTAGATCCATTCCTCATATCGATATTCTAGACACATAGACCCTAGAAGGGGCTTTGAGATGTTCATATACAAGCATATTCGAGCACAGGAAGTGTATCAATGTTGTCTGGTTGCCTCGAAGCTATTGACAGAGATTACTAGAGTGTTTCTTATCCCTATTAGGATTTCTTCCAGCCATAGTTCCTAAGGGAGCAAATATAATCTAATCCAGACCGGTGCGTGAGAGAATTCCTCCTTCTCTTGGCTGAAGCGCTTCATCCGGTATCTAAAAAATAACCTGTCTAAGTTGAAAAAGTATGGTCCATTGTCAAATATTATTTCCCTATCTTGTGAATTGTAAAAAATCATGGTAAAGAAACCTTTCAAACCCAACTGAAAGTCTAAGTGCCCCTTGGGCTTCCACTAGTGATGGATCCATTTGGTTAATTCTCTTTCATAGGGCCACAAGCCCAAAAATTTCAACTAAGTTGATAACATATTTTGGTGCAACCAATGCTTGAGGGAGACATTTACCTAGCTCTCATATCCAAGCCACCTTTGGACGGGACGGCTCGGGATCAACTTCCATAGTTTTCCTTTACTAGAGATATCAAAGAATGTAGAGGTGTGAAGCTATGACAACAGCTCGAAGGGCGGCCACGAAATGCCTCCACTTGTTTCATCAGTAACATCGTTACGATATGAGGGGGCTCATGCCCCCTCAGCTGAGGGATCCAAGGTGGGATTCATATATGTGCCCCCTTTCAATAAGATCGAGCAGAACAAAGAGGAGAAAAGACATAAAAATCCAGAAACCCCAAGAAACAATTTTAATCTAAAGTATTAAGTTACCAAACATCCAATTACCTTCATGTTCTCCCTGCTGAAAAAACCATATTTTTATTTAAACCAGTGTAGTGAAAATAAAAATATGATAGAAATCCGACTATGAAATTCCATTATTAACATATTCGAAGAAAGGTCGAGTGCTTTTTTCGAACAGATGACAACTAGGACAAAACTGTTAAGAAGCAATGCAAATAAAATTCATAAAGTACTTATTCATGTACTACTAATCACACAAAATTCAAAAGAAAGATTCAAGATTGATAGAGATATCAAAAACTGGAATATAAAAAAAAACTTCAAAATTTATTATATATGTTATTATATATATGTGAAATAAGTGATATTGTTGTAGCCATGTCCCTCCCTTAAAAAGTTAATTTGACATATAAATAAAAATTATAATATGAAAGAAGCTCCAAAATATTACATATATCAAATAATAGTTATCATCAATTCATATAAAAGCTTTTCTTATGACACAACACATAGAAAATATTTCTAAAACATAGTTTAGTAACTATTTGAGACTAGACATGCAACCTCACGATATTTGAAAGAAAATATTTCTTAACAAATTCACAGGTCGATTATATTACTTATCATTTTCTTTAAAGTAAATGTATATATCCTTGTCTTAACACAAGGATATACACAATGTAACCTTGTTTGGACACAACCTGACCCATATGCAACCACATGATAGATCCAGATAGAGTCATCAATTATAAGTCATTTCAAATCCTGTGAAGAAATCGATATGACATCTTGGCATTTGTAATAGACCATCCTATGCATATCATAGTGTAGATATTCACAAGGGTACATGCTATTAATATTATTATCCTTTTGAGGATGACTTACCGCTAAAAAAGCATTGTATTCAATTTCCATTTTTTCGCTAATAAGAGTGCAAAGTCTCATATATCTTGCAATCTTATTTATGTTACAGTGTGCTTAATTGACGTCGATGCACGCTCCCTCCACAACCCGCAGGTCGGAAGGTCCACGTCAACACAGGATCTTTCCTTCACTACTAGCCCGAAGAACTCTAAACGGCTCTTCTATTTCCAAATTGGGAAATCTGCACCCACAACAAACTCTCATGGGATCCCCTCTTTACACTTGGGAGATTGGACTTCACAACTTCGCGAATCCAGTGGTCAAGCATTGGTCTCTCGAATCCTTGAAACCCGAAACAGTCAACGCTGACCTTTCCTGTTTCTTTCGGGATTTTCCCTATCGCGATTTCATTGATCGCGATGTCGAGAAACTTGTCTCCTTGACTCCTGAATCACAATTCGCTGAAACTCCGATACACTCACAAATTCAACCTTTCAACTCCCCTTCACCTCTGTCGAGACTTCGGACTTCGAAGTATCGCGAATCCTAATGCAAAAGGCTCGGGACTTCACCCTGCGAAACTCTGAAACGGTCAAGGAGTTTGACTCTGTGTCGATGGTGCGTCACCTGTCCACTCGTTGACTCCTCCATGGCCCACACAGATCCTCTTAGCTTTTGGGATATCACGTTTCGGAATATCGAGATTCATGTTGCAAGTTTTATGAGACTTCCACCCACGAAAACCCGATACAAATATCCACGCGTAAATCCAATGGCCCTTGTGGCTTGGATTCTATAGTCCTACTCCTCCTGAGCTTAGAACCTTTTGGGAATACTCGTTGTATCTCCCCTTCTCCTCCATGAGATCCAACGGTTCACGGGGCTTCATGAATTATCTTCATATAATTCTGATCGTCCGTCCTTCCTGATGATTTCTGCAAAATGAACCAAGTATTCCTCCGTGAAAACTTGTTCACCCACACGCAAACTTGCGATGCCTGCTAAACACTCCACGACACAAGCTTCTTGTGCTTCTCTTTGGTGATTAATCGAAGTACCTATACCTCCTGAGATTACTCTGAGCGTCGAGTCTTAAATAAGAATCTTGCATGCACTCCTTGCGGCAACCTTCAAACACTTCCAAGTGTTGAATCCTTTCGACTCTGCACACACCTGCAGCAACAGTCTCAAAATGATTTGCTCGGATTTGCAACTCCGAGGCTTAGCTTGGCCTGCGCACTCCTTGCAGGAACTTATGTGCCTGTCTGCACTTCTGTGGAAATGAGAACAAAATTTATATCTCCTGATCTTTCAGAGACACACCTCTGAACACCTTTTGTCAATGCACTCCTTGCGGACACTTCAACTGCACTCCTTGCAGGAACTCTTGCTCAGATAGAGAAACAATTGAAACTCATTTCATTATCCTTTCCTCTCAGATTTCAAACATTCAACAAGAAATCATTCATACATAACATAAAAGAAATTGCATGACAGAAAGAGTAAAAACATGTATGAGCATAACATTCAAAGATGCATACACAGAGAATATATGAACACCATGAGTTTGAATCACAACTTTCTTTGTATTAATTCAGGAAATTTGTACATGGAGTCTGCTACACATCTCTTCATACACTCTTCATGCTAATGTTACAATACACAATGAGGGTGTCTATATTTCGTTTCCCTCTTGCACTCTAAAACTGTCTAATCTACACATTCAATTCTACCTACTTGCATTAACTACTATAAATGCCTTCTACCTACTAAGCACGAGAGAAAATTGCTCAAGGTCCGTTTACATTTTACAAGTCTTCTTCTTCTTAATGACTTCATTTAATATCGTGCAATAACTTCAAGGTGATTTCAAAATTTGTGTTGGTTCTTGTCCAGCTGTCTTTCGCTCCCGCGTTGGCTCGCTTGAGATGCTCCTGCATCATACTCCCTGGCTTGAAAATTTTCATGGGCTCCTGTCCATGATCTCACGCACAGTTTGTCCATGCCTCTGTATCTCTTCTTTGTTCTCCTAGCTAGCATGTTCAACTGGATGGTTGATCAGGGGATCAAATTTTGCTCAAAATTTCAAAGTGCTCGGAATGCGACGAAACTAGTGCCATTCCATCTATCTTGTCTTCCTGATTCCGGTGGTATATTTACTTTGTCAAACGGGCTCCGTATGGAGAAGATATCGTGTTCTATTCATCAAGTCAAACAGGCAATACTTTTGGTGTTGACTGTACAGTCCGTACAGTCTGACGTGGCAGGATCGTACAGACCGTACCGATGATGTGGCAACATCTGGTTGGTTGACAGTTGTCGAATCAGGAAGTGACACGTGTCCTTTGGTGGCAAATGGTATGAGAACACGTGGCCCAATCCGTGGGTGCCACGTGTCACTCGTTGTTTGGGTAGTGGTTATTATTGTTGTTTGTAAAATGTATGGAGTCCGTGGGGTTCGACCCCCGGACCTCCCCACCGCACAAACACTTATACAAACTCCGATAACCAATCGGGCTACCGCTCATACCTTGATATATATATGTTTTGGGTTATATTTAAAGCCACTTGTTGGTATAGTTGGGGCCGCGACCGGGCCGGGCCTAGCCCAACCCTTGGTCGCGCGCTTTTCATATATATGTGACCACGGGTATATACATTGGCGCGCGTGCATTTTGTAATATGGTTTCAACGGTTGTAATATGGTTCCAATAGTTGTAATATGGTTCCAACGGTTATATGGAYGGAGCCCCATTTATTTTAGCGYGTGGTTCTATGACCCATACGCCCAGGYGCCTAGGYGGTTAGGGGCTGGCGCRCCCTTAACCATCCTACGGTTTGCACYGTTGGTGCGGTTGCGCCCGGTGCTGGKTTTTCACACTTTAAATTGCGTGTGAGCYAGGTTCAAAMAACAAAGGGGTGCATTTTGTAGATGCAGAGACATCAAGCTTGAAGAGGGAGACTTCCAGGAGGCCTAACTTCTTCGTTTTTCGACCGATTGAGGTGCCGAAAGAGCCCAGACAGGGGTTTTKGGATGYTCTGAAGCCATTGGAGCAGTCGGTTTGTCAKTTTGAGCATTGTAAGACATGTTTTTGAKCACTTTGAGAAATTAATAATAATSATCCATTGGAAGATGGACAAGGAGATGTAGCCCAAGAGAGGGGTGAACTCCTTTATCAAATTGTTGTGTTTATGTGCTTATGTTCAATGATTATGTTGTTGTCTATGTGTAAATTTTCATAAGTAATCCTTTAATTTATGTGTTGCAAACTGATCCATTTGCTTTAAACACATAACATTTACTTGCAATAATTCTCAAGTTTTTTCAAGTCTTCTTCAATTTTAGATCAAGTTGGTATCAGAGCACTGGTTTTTGAAGACTTGATTATTTGCAAGTTTTGTTTCTGATGCTCACAAGGTTGAAACTCACAAGAGGAGAAGGTCAACTTGTGCATCCAAGTTCTCATCCGACAAGGAGGAAGCATATTCATTCACCGCAAGTTTCAGAGAGACATTCACCAAGCATGGCTCATGCAGAAAGTCATGAATGTGTTCCTGCCGAAGAAGAAGATCTCAGAAAAGATGTCATGGAGATGAGAGAGATGATGAAGATCTTGATGGAAAGGAGCATATTGTCACAGGGTGAAGCCTCCAACCCTTCAATGCATAAGGGAGGCGGTGGTGACAAAACTCCAGATGGAAATGGAGGGAATGGTGCTTCTCCACCACCCTCTCCTCCATCATCATATTCTTCTTCTTCTTCTACCAGTTCAATACATCTTCCGAATTCTCCAAAGGGGCATGGTAAAACTCCTTCGCAAATTCCTTCATTAAAGCTTGATATAAAATTTGAATTGCCAATATACAATGGAGAAGTTAATGCTGAAAAGTTAGATAATTGGATACATCAAATTGAAGTATATTGTAGAATACAAAAGATTCAAGATGATGAAACCAAAATTCAGCTTGCTTCATTAAGATTAGATGGTTCAACACTTATTTGGTGGGAATCTAAGACTCAGGAGGAAATGAAAAAGCATGGAAAAATTTTGTTTTCTTGGAATGATTTCATTATAGCAATTAAAAAACAATTTTATCCATTGGCATATAAACAAAAGGAAACCATGGAATGGCAGAATTTTAGACAAGCTAAAGGACAAAATGTACAAAGTTTTACTCAGGAATTTAGGAGAAGAGCTTTGGTTTTGGGAGTTGATTTGTCTTCTCAGGAAACATTGCTAAAATATGTTGGTGTGTTACATAGTTATTTGAGACATACTATACTCATGTTTAATCCTTCGAATCTAGATGAAGTTTGTGTACAGGCTACTCATTTGGAAGCAAGGGGAAGGAACGATATTCATGAGGGTAACAAGAATACATTCATCCATGGAGAAAAGGGAAAGAAGAAGTTCAAGGCAAATGGCAGGAAGAATGTTGCTGTGAAGAAAGAGGGAGAAAATTTCACATGTAAACATTGTTCAAAAGATGGCCATGATGAAGACCATTGTTGGAAGCTTCATCCTGAAAGATGACCCAAAAAGTTTGGCAAAAAAAACAAAGGGAAGTCAAAGACTGTTGCGACTGTTCAGCAGGATTTAGGTTCGGATTTGGGTGATGAGACAAAGATTGCAGCCATGGGTTACCAAGGTAATGGTTATGTTGCAAGTACTAGCTCTTCAAGTAATACTAATGTCAATGTAACTCAACAAGAGAAAACGAGAATTGAACTTTTTCATATAAGGGTTGTTTCAAAACATACTATGATAGACACATTATTTGACTCTGGATCTCAAGCAAACCTTATTTCTGAAGAGACTATTAAGAAAATTAAGCTGGAAAAAAGTCCACATCCTAAGCCATACCCTCTTGGTTGGATATGTGATAATACTAAGTTACAAGTAACCAGGAAGTGTAAACTTAGGTTTTCTATAACTGCTAATTTCGTTGATGAGGTAGAGATTGATGTGATTCCATTGGATATATGTGGTATTGTGTTGGGAAGTCCTTATTTGTATGATCGGAAAGCTATTTTCTATCGCCAGGAGAATAAGTATCATTTGTTTAAAGATGGGGTTGAGTATATTGTTAGATCTCACACTAAGAAGATGAATTTATCAATCATAAATGCAGGGCAAATGAAGAGGTTAGTTAATGCTAGTAAGAATTTTGTTCTCTTAATTATCAAACCTAAAAATGATGTTGAGAACGAAGCATTTCAAGGTTGTGATGCAAAGTTAAAATCTGATCTATTTGAATTTGTTTATCAGTATGATGACATGTTTAAAGAACCTAAGGGGTTGCCTCCAAAAAGAGGAATTCAACATGAAATTCAGTTACAACAAGATTGTCCACTTCCAAACATTGGTATGTATAGAATGTCAGTTATGGAAAATGTTGAGATTAAAAAACAAATTCAGGAGTTGTTAGACAAAGGGGTTATTGTACGAAGTTCTTCGCCATGTGGATCTCCAATTGTGTTAGTTCCAAAGAAAGATGGTACGTGGCGAATGTGTGTTGATTTCAGGGCTTTGAACAAAATTACAGTTAAAAATCGTTATCCTCTTCCAAGAATTGATGATTTGCTTGATC
>ML786706.1:23542-39721 GCA_009831015.1 Picea engelmannii | reverse complement strand
AGTAAGTTAGGGAGGAAGGATGAATAGAAATAGTTGAGAGTGTATGGAGATTCGTCTTATGGTGGAATTTATTGTTTTTCCTTCTGAAAAGAAAATGTGTATATATGTATATTCATCATTACTTAACTAAACTACAATTGTCTGAATAAAATTGTTGAGCTAAATTATTGTAATTAAGGGAATTCACGAACATTTCATTGGTTTATTATCTTTTATAAAATGAATAGTCTTGTTGATTGGATTGGATGCATACATAAATTACTATAAGGGTGATAGTTATTATTATTAGTACATGCACGAGACTTGTATGTACTAGCTACACATGCATTTATTGTACATGTACACTAGTATGTATGAGTTTTCTTGGCTTACTTACTAATAATGTCGGTTACTTGATATGAATGTGTGAACCATGTGTCTTTTCCCTTGTATCTTAAAATACTTTAACTTCGGGACCACTTTGGGAAAGTCAATATGTTTTCCAAGTAGTGAATACTTACCCTCATCATCCATCCCACAATATTGAATCATTTCTTAATCACTCAATGAGTGAAAATAGTAGAACAAGTTTGACAATTTCTTGTTACTATTCCAAATGAGGAAGAAGAACGAGAATGGTCGTTTCAACCAAGTTCCTGGTGAATAGCCAACGTGTCCACGTTATCATTGATAATGAGATCAAGAAGAACAACACTTTACAGTCTTGGATGTATATAACAAAAAAAAGAAATGATTGTGAAAAAAAAATGTCATGTTTCATACATAATCTAACCATAGTAGAATGAAGTCCCATGTGATGTTAAACCACTTGAAATGTGTGATGTTATTTTTGATTGACCATATATTTGGGATTGACATGGAAAAGTATGGTGCTTAACTTCAAAAATGACATATACACCATTCTAGATGCTACATATTATCTATAGAAAAAAGGCTCAAAAGATCATCACAAATTTGCAAAAGTTTCTTCTCCTCATTTTCAACATATACATAATTACGCATACAAAAAATATCCCCCACCCTAAGATGTAGAGCACCTTGTTTATCTCTATCTAATTTTTATATTTAAATTTATTACATTCATATTATATTTTTTTTATTTTGGTTTTAAGTGACATGATTGAAAGTATTAAAAATTTGTATGTTTGGATACCTAACAACTATTATTTTTTATTCTATTTATAAATGAATTATAATGATAGGTTTTTATATTTAGGTGTACTACATTCAAATTACACTTTTTATTTAGATTTTCAAGTTGCATGATTAAAGTGTGTATATTTACACATTATTAAACATATTTTATCTTGTTTATAAATAAAAATGTTTTTTTCATCTTTATGTAATGTATCTATTTTTATTAAAAAAAAATAAGTTTATTAATTAAAAAAATAGAGTAACATAACATTAATATATTTAAATTTAAAAAAAATTATAATAAATTAAAAAAAAAAATACAAATATTAAAAAAAAAAACATAGTAAAAAAGAAATATATTGATATAATAATTCATTGTAAAGTTATATTCACATCAATATTTTAAGTATAAAAGATCTGTGCATCAATTACTTTTTGGTTTCTCCATACTTAACACGTCCTAGGATAAGATAGGTCTATGTTAATTTTATTAATATTATACATGAATGTACACACCAAATATCTCCTTAATCTCCTTCGCACTAAGATGTAGAGCACATTATTTCTCTCTATTTAACTATTAGTCTTTATATTTAGGTTTACCATATTTATTTATTCATTCAACTTAGCTAAATTATATTAATAATGTAAAAAAAAGTTACATACAAACCCTTCCACAACCTATTTTCTAAGAAAACAAAGTTGTCGAACTTTCAAAAGAGGTAGTCTAAGAATTGTTGTGAGATGTGACCATTCCCATACAAGGATTCTTTAAAGAGTTGGTAACAACAAAAACTTAAAGCATGACTTATTTATTCCAAGATTAAATCTAACACAACCTTAATTATATCAAAAGACAACATGAGTTTGAATGGAAACTTGGATTCACAAAGGTTAATTATTAGAGTCTCAATTAACATCGATGAAAATAGGAAGTGTGTCATCCCTTGAAATGGCCCTAACAATATCTTCAGACTGGACTACTTCCATGGTGTTTCTCTCCTCTTTAGATTTCATCTTTCTAATCTTTTCTTTCTTTTCCATATCCTCACTCCTTGCCTTAGAATCCCAAATTTCAAGGATTGGATTATCATATTTCTTATCTATATGGTCCAACATCTCCTCTAACATGTTCAATTTGTTGACAACCTCATTCTATTAAGTTCCTCTCATTTCCACTTTCATGGATACAAAAGTCTTCATATGTGAGTAAATGTCAACCAACTTCAAGAATTTGGTATTCTTGTTGTGAGAAAATCCAGTGTCTAGGATCTATTGGAATGTCTCTTCATCAACCTAAGCATTGGAGGTTGTAACACACCCAACCCCCTAACCCTCATTAGGCTAATGGGGAACACCAAATTTCTAAGATTGCATACCGATTGTGCTCCTCAAGAGCCAAAGATTGTAACCATGCCCAAATTCGAGCTCCAGTTAGAAATATATGGGCTTTTAAAGATTCTAAGGCATCACTCACAAGTGACATCATCTTATCCAAGTGGTTCTTCTCTGCACGTCCAACTGATGTAGATATATTATTAAACCTTTGAGCACATACCTTCGGGCTTTCAAATCCCACATCACTATCAAGTTCTCAAATTTACCATTCTCTATATTTTCTATTATATAAAGGTCGCAAGACTATCAGGAATGCCCCATCGGAGAATTCCCTTCATAACAAACTAATTGGAAAACATATTGACTTTCCCAAAGTCCAAATCCTATAACACTGTCAGACTGCCTCCATCGGACTCCAGCTTTTGGGAAAACCATCCCGAAAGCGATCTCCTACAAGCCTATAAGAATCACACCATTGGGTTGTGAGCTTAGCCTACTCATGGATTCTTTCCAAAGTTCACATCCTGCAAGGCTATCAGACTTACCTTGTCTGACTCACCTCTTTGAGAAGATACAATCACCCTACTACAAGATCTTTCTGAAACCCATCGCTCACAACACTTTTGGATGATCCACTTCCTGCAAACTTCATCCCACGAGAGGTCTTCCGAACATGCCATCTTGACCGCTGATATCCAATGGACTCTAAGGATCAAATATTAATGCTCGATGGACGATTAAGATTCATCCTTAGCATTTGGTTGATCCCTCTCGACCTTTACCATTGGAAATTGTGGATTCCACCTGTACCTGACTTCCACATGGAAATATCTTACTTGTTTTCCCCTTACTGACATGTACCCAATGACGGGTATCCATCTATCACCCAACTAACATGGCATTATTTTCCACACCTAGCCCTCCTGAGGGAACATGCTCGTCCGATAGATCGAACAATGGGCGATTGTTTTGACCAACCGTGCAGATCACCATGGGTTCCTAAACTACACAATATTTAACATGATCGGACACACCTCTTCATAATGCAAAGTCACTCCTCAACTTTCTGAATGGATCCTTCCAAGTGCACTTTCCTGAGAGATATAATGACTAATATGTTTCCAATCTAATGGCCCATATTCATTTCAGGCTTAAAGTTGCACGACATTTAGTTGGTCGGACTAACCTTTTCATAATCGTAAGATTACCATGGGAATTTTCGAATGAATCCTTTTGAACACACTTTCCCCGAAGGATCTAACGGCTTAGATAGACCGTAATCAGTGGTCCTTATTCCTTTCGAGTCTAGAAGTGCTATACCCTTTGTGACTCTTCCCATCATCTAGAATTTACCATATATGGACACCTGTCCTTTCTACGTGGTACATGCCTTCCACTACACAAGTTAAGGTTCCACGACAAGGTTTTGTTGCTAGGATTAAACGCATAAAGAGTTATCCTAACTTTGGGTTCTCACTCTGAAGGCATTTATAGGGCTTCTCCAAATCATCACTTAGCTCTACAAACTAGATAATGGTTCTGATAGGTATGGGTTCCCACATCAAGGTTCCATCCTCACGGTTCCACATCTGAGTTCTCGTGCCCAAGAACTCTACAAAAAGGAAACTCTGGGTATCATTTGCCTCGATAATTCCATATTTTGGGCTTTCCTCCTAGAGCATTCCACTAATAGATAGAAAGGAAAGAAATATCCAATAGCCTATATCTTCTACAATTGGGTTTTGAAGGTTTATCAAAGCAACCTCTCGATTTAAATTTATCAGGGCCAAAATCCAGAATCTAAAGATTCAAAGGGAAGATATTCCTAGTTAAATGAACTCGTACTCTATTCATACCATTCACATGGTTTCAGGCCATGAGACACATAAAACAAAAAAAACACGGGTGCGCTTATAATTATTACACACTGGTTTCACCTTTTTTTGTTGTGTGCAACATCGATGCTCTTCTAATTTCTATGCACCAATTTTATGATGTTTGTGTATGAAGCATCGATGCTTTTTCAGTTTATGTTCACCCTGGTTATTTTCAATTAGTGTGTTCCCCGGTGCTTGTATAATTCATATGTGCCAATGCATGTGTTACCCTGTGCACCGAAGGGTAATGAAATTTCAAATATTCGAGGTGAGATGTCGGTGCCATTGTTTTTACTAAGAATCAGTGCATATATTATACTTAAATCATAGGTTTGTATATTATATTCAGAGCATCGGTGCCTATTGTAAACATGCACACCACAAAATTTTGATTTGATAAATATAATTATATGTTATGTCATTTATAAAACAAGGTTTTTTCTCAATATTTTGCACTGGTGCTTTAATATAATTAAGGGGAATTGATGCGTATGACTCCTCAAAAAACATCACTTTCTATATTGTGGCACACGTCACCTAGTGAGTTCATAAGAATATAGTGTACTGATATATATACATTTTAATTTATTTATTTTCACAAATTTCCAATTAATCATCTCAAAATCGAATATTTTTTATAATAATATTGTTTTATATTTTTGTTATTGCAGTTTGATATAATGATTGCATTAATGTGTTATCCAACGAATTACACCTTTGTTATTTGTAACAATGTAAATCATCCACATTTTAATTCTTTAGCAACGCAACATTTGACAACATTCGACAATGCAATAAAATAAGAAACTCATTTTATTATATATGAATAAGAGACCCATTGTCATACAAAATGGGACAATGTAAAGGTCCAAAATAATCAAATAGAAATTGATATGTAATTTTTACTCTTATCGGTAACATGTCTTCATGTAATTGGGATAATATCTTGAGTACAATAAACATAATCCTTGATTTTCATAGACAAATATTCCAAAACATAAAACTTGTAGTAACATTCAATTATATTGATTGTCATTCATCACTTGAACTGATGTTATCGTTCAAGTTGCGTACATGACTCATTTCTTCATCATTTGTAGGCGATATTCTACTTTGGTTATTTAATCTAATGTTTTCTTGATCGGCTTGATTTTTATGTTCCACCTCTTCATCTTCCATCTACAAACATAGAAATAAAGTGTAATAAGTATATCTATCTATCTATCTATCTATCTATCTATCTATCTATCTATCTATCTATCTATCTATCTATCTATCTATCTATATATATATATATATATATATATATAGTAGAATATACATGATTGTGTAAATAAAAAAACATACCATAGCAGCAAGTCTTTCCTAAACAATAGACAATTTTTCGAAGCCATGATTCATGCATTCTCTCAAAATCTCTTATGTTGGATGCATACCATACTTTTTTTCCTACATGTTTAATACGTAATGACAAAACCTAGTCGATATTATTAATATAAAGGTTCCTTGGTGTTCCATTAATTATAAAATAAGAGAAGTTAAACAACATAGCTACTTACAAATTGTTCAATTAAACCTTGATACTTCAACATATAGTCACAAACCATATTTTTTTTTGTTTTTTAACTTTGGAATAGAACCTTGGGAAACCAACCGAGCACTTCCCCTCATTTGGAGGATGGTACCCGAGGTAAACCAAATTTTGTAGAAAGTCGAGTCTTTTTTGATAGCTTGCTCATTTAAGAGCTCAACATGTCACTTGTGGGATTCGAACCTGGGTGGGGAATAAAACACCCCTCAGCACAAACCATTCGGGATAAACCCAATTAACCAGTCACAACCCATACTTAACCCAATGAATATCGATTTATTGGTTGGATCCTCTTTGTATGTTAGAACATATTAGAAGACATCCATACACAAGTGTAAATTAATTATTTAAATGTAAAGATCATACAAACATGAAATTTTAAGTAAGGCTGAAAATGTAAGTTCTCACAAAGTTTGCGATCAACCATTTTATTTGTTATCGTCTTGTCTTATGTGTTGAATGGGTTATACTTTTTTTTTCTTTTCTACAATAAAAAAATTGAAAATTAGTATTTCATGCAATAATTAAATTTGATGTACATAAAAGAATAAATGTATGACTACATACTTCTAATGCACATTGTTGTTGGGATGTATCATCTTGCGATGCAGTTATGTTCATTTATTTTACCATCTCCTTCTACACTTTTTGGGACAACCCTACCAGCATGTATTGGTTTTCCCCTCGTTTATACATTAGATTTTCATAATCTCCCTGAAAAAATAAAAGCTAGGAATCATCAAATATAAAAATTACATAATTGTTCTACAAAATAAGATACCAATGTGTATAGTAAATGAGTACGCACCAATGCATCAACCATATGTATACAGATCGGTACATGATAATAGTGTCATTACGAAATAAAAAATGTTTTACAAATTGTTGTATTCAGTCGATGTTTTATAAATTAATAAAATCACCATTAGCTAGCTATCGTTTATTACGCACCATCGACCCATGAACTAATTTAAAACATAACAAATTCCATATAAAAAACAATATCATTTATATGAAAATGTGCCCCAATAATTATCTTTGTACAATGGACACCGCCAAATGCAAGGGTATTTTTTTAAATAATTCTATGTCACAGTACAATGCACGCCACGAACTGGGAAAGGTATTTAAAAAAAAAAAATGAGAGTGACAAATTGGTTTGTGATCAAATGCAATGAGTGGTTCCATTGCAATGGATAGAAAACACCCCATATATAAGTAAAGAAACCCTATAAAAATATATTTCTTAAAAAAAATTCTCATTGTGAAATATAGAGAGGGAAAGAAAGAAAAATAGTAAGGAAATTAGGGCTTTCGATACTAAAGGTAACTACGAAACTCTTTTATTTTTTTGGGAATGCACTGAATATTGCTTGAATCAAATAGGGGAAAGATTAAGATGATCAATAGAATGAAATCATATACCTGAAATTTCTCCTCTACAGATTTGTATGTGACCTACGTTGATTCCTTTCAAATTTGACTTGTCAAAAAAATCCACCCACTCTGAAGTATTTCCTGATAAATCTATCTTACACAAATATCCCCTCTAAATTTTAGCAAAAGAATGAAAGAATGAATATGGTTTTCATTTATAAACACATACATTTACAAAAAAGGAAATTCCCACTCATTTTTTCGTTGTATATTTCGACGCATTGATGATAAACTTGTGCACTATTTTTTTTCATAACTTACTTTTCTGATACTCTATACAATACATAGAAGACCGATACAATGTACATGTAAAACACACTAATTCATTTTTTTGTTGTATATTTCGATGCAATGATGGTAAACGAGGGCTCTACATTTTCTAACTTGCATTAATCAATGTGTTATACAGTTTGTATAACACTCTTGAGGTGTTTGAAATTATGTTTGAAGATAGAGTGTTCTATGCTTCCCAACATGATGGTTTTGGCTCAAATGCAGGAAAAAAAAATATAATATCAAATGGCCAATTCTTCATATTCCATCTCATTCCATATTGTTGCAAGTCCTTCAAGTTCTCCCCCGTTGATTGCAATAATTCTAGATTTTATTTATAATTTATTTGTCTTATTAAATTTATGTTATGTATGCACATGTAGTTGAATAATTGTTTATTGAATTTTGTAGAATCATGATTCAGGATCGAGTTTGGATGCGTAAGATACTTTAGTAGTCCCAAAATTCCAAAATCTCTTATCAGGAGAAAGATACCGCAAGCAAATGTTTGATGAAGATAGAAAACTACTTTACCCTACCAATTATAACATGCCATCTTCCAGCAACCAACCTTGGTCGATGGCATTACTCTCTAAATTGGATCTATTTTATGAAAACACCCCTTGGGGCATAATAAAATGATGATTGAGCAATTGTATTTTTGGATTTTCAGTGGAACTAATGTAAATGTATTGCTTGATTCGACATTTGTTTTATAAAGTGGTTGGTTGCATGTTTATTATTGGGAAAAAAAACTTCCATGCTTCTACTAAATGTTTGGTATAATGTTTGAACATACTAAATTCATTGTGTTATTAATATTATCAAATACATTATTCTTCTTCTATAGTGTTGGTAAAAATATATTATGCATTCACAATTTATGTAAATTAATGATGTGTGTGTGTGTGTCTATTTTGTAGTGCCAGTATCCTTTGCTCATGCATGGTTGTGTGAACAATGACTTCACCCAAGACATGCAATGTTCCATATCAAAATTATATGCATTTGTGCATTGGATCACATCAAAGGAGATTCATATGGCTATCATTCCATGATGGCATCGAGAGATAACATTGATTGTTTCTATGTTTGAGAAGGAACTTCCCCCGAGTTTTATGGACTTAGAAGTCCATATTCTAATTCACCTTCCTTATGAGGTTGAATTAGTTGGGGTGTTATCATGTTGTTGGATGTTCTTATTAGATAGGTAATTGAAAAAATTGAAGGGGTTTGTTTGGAAAAGGGAAAAACATGAGGGATCTATGGTGGAGGGGTACATAGTATATACTAGTAATTCTACTATGTGAGTGAGTACATCAAGGAAATTTATGACACACCAGGGGAAATGGTTTCGGACGACCAATAGGATGAGGACAAAATGAAAGGGGACATAATCCAAACAAACATAAAAATGTGCATGATAAAGAGTAACTCACTTATATTTTGTTAATTTTATACAGAGCAATTTTTTACACTCAAGTTGATTTATCTCATGTTATTCATTTTGAATTCTTGTATACATCAAAAAATTTGGAAATTGATGCCATCAATAAATTCAATATTTACAACGTGGAGGAAATGCGACCATGGGTCACATTGTATGAAGAGAAAAGAAGGAAATGGGATAGTGACAGGAAAGCATTTAGATGGTTGAATGGTAGAAGCATATTTTATCCTTATCATTTAAAATAAAATATGCCAAAAATATATCCCCAGTTGGGTGGCTAACCAGATAGAAGAGAAATATGTCGTGTTAGGTCGTAACCCACGTGGATAAGATCTAGATGCACTAAACATAGGTATCGAGTGCAACAAATCTGTAATAACCTATATGAGTACCACGTTCAATTTATAATATTGCACATTTGAATTGTAACATGTATTATGTTTTTATTAATTCTTGGGTTCTTAGAAATATGACACTGTAATTTGTTCACAGTTTTGCAGGTGCATATGTTCCCATCTATGTGGGAATATGGACATATTATTTACACCGAGGATGTTGATTATGGACACAACACACAAGATTGTAGAGTGGAGGTCGAGTTCAACCAATCAATTTGTGCTAGCCACTATGATGACAACCTAATAGAGGAGAATTTAGGTTACATTGGAAAGATACAAGAGATGATGCAATTGGACTTCTCATATTTTCAATGTCTTATTTTTAGTTGCAAGTAGTGGGATACCTTCGACTGGATAAATGTAAAGGAATATCGTGATAGTGGGATAATATGTATTAACTCTAAAAAAATGTGGGTTGAAACTAAGGAGCCTTATGTTTTCCAAAAACATTGTAACCAAGTGTGTTTTTACCCAGATGTAATGGATGGGGATTGGTGGTTCATATTGAGACATGATCCGAGATCAAAACATATTATTGAGAACAAAAATGTTATAATGTCAACCAAGGAATATAATCATGGTCATGGGAACAAATAATGATATGTAAATGTTTTGTTTCAACATTTTTCTTGTGGATGTGTCATTTTATTATGGGTATCTATAATTCGCCAATTATGTTTTTTTTTCTTCATTTTATAATTTTGGATATGAAAATTTAACAACCATTTACAACCACCATTTTGAAATTACATAAAATAGTACAAGCATTGGTGTATCCTTTTTGCCACTTGAATGAGCAAAAGAGGGACACCTACAAGTCCAGTTGGGTCAGTTGAACAGGACAAAAGTTAGTGTATGAGTCAAATGACTCAATCACATGAAATAAACAAACAACTAAGCTAGTAATAACTAAAGAAACAAAACTACAATGCATAAGGAAATTAGAACCAAAATTAATCAAACAATTGACCAATATTCATGCCATCGATGGATAGATTGTATTAGTGGAAAAATACCAAGGAAAAAGGGGGACTTATGGATCCCCTCTTCCTCCAAGGGAGGGATATTGAGTCCCCTATGTGAGATCTCTTCTTACAAATGGAAAACTAGAAAGGAAATGGTGAAAAAATCCAAGCTTATTCCCTCAAGAGGTGAGGTGAATAGCTTAATGGGATGATGCTAGTATGCTCCAAGAAGGAAAGAGGTTCCTCTTAGGATAATATAGGAAACATAACAATACAATGAGATTATTGAATTCATAGTGCACCCATGGCCTATTTTTATAGCAAATATTTGAGGAATTATCCAACCAGTCTTTAGTGTGAACAAGGGGCCCTTTAGGGAAACCTTATGTCTTTGACTAGCCCCCCATTCAGATCCAACTCGGATTTGAGGGTCAAATCAGCTTGGGAGATGAACCAGAAGTGGGTGAGGGGATAACAAGAACCATAAATGTGTCTTCACATGAGTGTGCGTATTTTTTCGTACACAGTCGTGCATCGGGCACATGTGCACTCTTTTGTCTTTTTTGTCCTGTGCACGTGCGTGCAATTCCTGTATTGTTTCTGCACATGTCAATTTTATAACCAATTGTATAGTTTGTGCCCTTTGGAAATGCATTTTTTGGGCCATGAATGAACTAATAGGTGTTTGGAGATGTTGGATTCCTCTGACCATTTGCGAACGAAATTTCAGTGATAACAGATGCCCCCTAATGTGTGAGGTTAGGAGCATACGTATAGCCGAAATACATCAATGTTTCTTCTACTGAGAGTACCATTGTAATAAGGAGTGTTGAGAGGAATTACAAGAGTGACCCCTTGGAGAGAAAGGGGAAACTGTGGGACCCAAACCTTTCTCTAGGCGTGGGAAAAATAAAAACTGTATACAAACGAGGCGGGCATGCCCCATGCTCGTGTCATGTAACTCAAATGTGTAAGACAGTAATTGAAGTTGTATGTTGATGTAGATAACTGCAGCACCCTCTGGGGTGGTTTGATAATGGCAGATGACAATTCTAATGGTCAAAATACTCTGAAAAGAGGCGATGACACCTATTAATAAGTGTCGATGACCTGTAGGCATTGATGGCCTAGTGAATTTCAGAGGTCTTAGGCTAGTATAAAACAATTGAAATAGTCGCAAAGTAAGACCCATCGTAACATGAGATTGTGTTGAAGTTGAATGTCATGGGGGTCAATGACAGCAAGGAGCAATGATGATTCTCCCTGTGCCATCCGAGACTCCTCATTGCAAAGGTAATGAGAGTCAAGATATTGTCGCTCTTCTGGGAATTGTGCTGATGTCGACAGAGAGGGAGATGCGACTCCAAGAAGAAAAGGGATTCATGAAATTCACTGGAGTGAGATCATGAACTGATGAGGTACATGGACGAAGTCAAGATACGGTGAGACTTGAGACTTCCCTTAGTTGGGGATATATGTAAAGTATGAGAGGCAACAACCTTGAAACTGGATCTAGCATCAGGGGGATGACTAGACGTGTGTTAAAGTGTGCCAGAGGCATGACAAAGTGGACAAACTCAGATATCAGAGGTACATGGATTGTGGGATGCTTGGGGTTTATGGACGATGTCAACAAGAGTAGAAGGTAATGAATGCCCCAACCAAGGGCGATAGGGGTTGCTTTACCAAAAAAGAAGGTCGCTAAAGACGACAACAAAAAGATATGTAAATGCTGGAAACAAAGGCTTTGTAAAATTACCAAATGAATAAAGAATAATTTGGGATAAGTGTGCACATACAGAAATGGGTGCCCCAGTGTAAGATGGCTTGGCCTGTGAGGACGCAAATTGCGTGGAGAACTGGTGGAGGGAGGGGGGCCCCATAGGTGGGTTTCTGTATGAGGTAAATGAATGGAGGGAAATATGTAGATGGGAAAACTGATTATGGATGAAATGGAGGTTTAATGATACTGCGGAGGCACAGTCAAATGAGAACCGTGAGGAGATATCTTGGGAGTCCATTGGGAAAACTAGCAAAATGAGGAGAAGGAGTATGTGGTTGATTCTTGAACATGTGTAAGACTATCAAGACTCCCATCCATAGGGGGTGAAAGAAGCATGAGTGTCGAAGTGCCAAAGGGGAATATGAATGAGAAACATCATGTGGGGGAGAGTGCTACCAGGTAAAAATACTTGAAATGCAGCGGAGGTGACAATATTGCAGAGCTAGATGTGAGGATCCTATAGGAAAATGTTAGAGGGTGTGACTGGGAGATAAAATTGGTAGTCAGAGGGAATGACTAGATGCCAGTGTCGATCGTATACCTTAAGGGGTTGTGTTTATTTGTGGTGACCGAGTACCTGCACACATGAAAACCAAATACATGACATGAACAATATCTGAAGATAAAGAACATATAACAGTTATTTGATAATTTTGAACATGAGCATGCATACCTCGGCGTGATGTGAGAAAAAGGATCCCCTGAGGCTTAGGATGGATGTTGACCCATGGAATGTGACGGTGTATGTGGTGGGATCTTGAGCCCGTGGCTGAAGACAGATCAGAAAACAGATGCTCTGAGCTCCTGTAATTGAGCATGAAAGTTTGGCAAAAGGGACTATATATAGCTATAGGGCCCACAATGCCATCTCATTTGTACCTGCTGCCAAAGTGAGTTGACGAGATGTTTTTAGAGGAGATTTGGAGATTCCTGGAGTTTGAGCCAGTCGATCCAGGATTTTCGAGAGCCAAGTTAGTGGTCTCATCCTCCTGTATAGTAGCTAGGGTTTCTTTTCTGGGTAGGTTCGTACGGATGGTCGTACTAGGGGATTTTGTGAGGGTGGGCCTCCATGTACGTGGGCGATCAAGGGATACCCGCACTGAGGTGCATGGATGTAATGAGGATAGTTGTGCATGGGGTCGCGTGAGTGAGGAAAATAGGTGTGCATTGGATGTGCACCTATTCGAACTGCCGCTACGCACTAAACACAGATGTGTCTCCGACAGTTGCGCACCAGTGCGTCGTTGTGTAGAAAACAGGTGTGCATGAATGCATGCCTGTGGGTATGAAATATGTGCATGGATGTGCAGTTGTGAAAAGAACATGCACGCATATGTGTGCGCCTATGGGGGTGATAGTCGCGCACATAAGGTAAAGATGGGGGGTTTGGAAAAACTTGTATTTTTTGGAAGTTTTTGGATTCTGAATAGTGATGGTTGATCAAATGTTGTGTGTGAATGCAGGCGATCAGTCTAGGATTCCAATCCACTGGAGGGAGAGGAACTGGGCATGCCTCAGGGAGGCAGTGAGATATGAGCCGAGAGTTCGAGGACCTTTGGTAGCTTGTAGGTTGCTAAAGTTCTTCGACTTCCCACTGCTATGCGCACAAGAGTACCTGCTGCATTTTTTGATTTCCATGTGGAGCACTGAGTTGCAGTGCTTCACTGTTCAAGGGGAGCAACTGACATTCTCTGCAATGGAAGATGTCTATTTCTTGATCGGGTTCCCTTTTTAGGGGAGGACCCTACCTGTTGATCCCCAGTTGTTAGGGGATGCCCACTTGGTAGACTTGGCGCGGAGGTATTGTTCGTGACTGTAATTTATGTTAGGTTCAGATGTTTGGATTGAGGCGACAGATGAACTCGTGCATCGTTGCATCACAACGATGATCGTGAGGATCTAGGTTGCATCGTGATGGATGCACTCATGCACTTGTTGCATCGCAACGATGTTTTTTTATCACTCCAGGAGTCTTTCTAGGTTGTGATAAAAAGAGCCTAGTAACTTAATCAAGAACTCATATAAACTGTAACTCTTAATTCCAACCCCTTAACTTTATTACACCCATCACCACTAACACTTAACCTTTATAACCTAGAATTAATATAAACCTTAACCATTGAGAATTATAACCTCTAAATCCCCTATAACCTAATTACATATATAACCTTAAGTTTCATGGTTATCACCTTAATTTATCCTACAAATAACTCATATAAACTGTAACACTTAATTCCTAACACCAGTAAATTATAACCCGTACAAACTCTAATTTATATAATCCATATATTTGATAGCACTTACTTTAAATAGCTTTTAACCCTTAATATATAATCACTAAACAATATAGGCAATAACCATTTACCCATAACATATTTAACTTTTAACACTTCAATTTTTTATTTTCTAAACAAGGCCTTGTGGCATCTCCCCCTCTTTTCTGAAATATTCAAATGGAGGCCAACTCAATTACTAGTCATAATAGTGGTTAGTTACCCCAAGGAGTTCAACTTGATTTCATCCTATGACTTTTTCCCTCCCCCCTAACTCATATAACTCTTAATATATCCCTTATAACCCCTAACTGTTAACCTTTAGTCACCTTTAAACAAATAAAGTAACCTTTAAAAAAATAAGCACCATAAGACATTAGAACTAACCCTTAAAATTAAACCCCTATACCCCTTAATTAGTAATCCCTAACCACATAAACTCCTAAATAATCATATAAACTCCTATCACATCTTGCCCACAATGTTTATGAAATATTGTATAATATATAAAAATTATAGGCCTTGACTACTATCTTTTAACGATTATAATTGTTAACCTCTAACCCCTCACCAATATAACTCCTTAACCTTAACACATATTCATTATAACCCCTAAAACATAACCATATAAAGCCTTGTACCTAATCCTCATATTATAACCCCAATAACACTAATCCACTAAGCAATAAGACTTATAACTCTTAACCCTTAAAACCCCTTACCTCTATAACACATGTTACCATAAAACCTAACCTACCACCCTTAATCCCTCACACTTCTAAACATTAACTCTCATAATACCTACACTATATAACAATGTTAAATATTAATCCCTAATCAATACAACCCTTAAAACCCTTAAACATTAACCCTTCTAACCCCTAGCTGCTATAACCACAAACCATCTCAAATCTTAACTCAAAAACCTTTCTTTCTTATAATATCTATAATATTGACCCTATAACCCCTCACCCCTCAAAATTATAATCATTAACCCCTAAAAGATAAAGATTATAATTATTACCACATATAACCCCTATAATCCCTCACCATAGCACCTAATATATAAGTTATCCCTTGCAACCCCTAGCACTTGATATTTATAACCTTAATGGATATATCTCAACCCCCATAATCCATTATCGTTAACACCTAACTCATATATCCTTAAAAATATCTAACACCCAACCCTTAATTTGTTTATAACCTTCATACCATATATCACATATCACCTCTTCCCTATAACCCCTAATCTAATAAATCCTAACCCTTAATTCTTTTAACCCCTACATGTTAACCCTATAATCATTAACCCTTGTAACCCCTAAAACATAAAGAAACCCTAAAACATAAAGCTTATAACCTTATCACCTATAATCCCTATTATAACCTTACCACCTATAATCCCTAACCATGGCACCTAATATATAATTATCACTCATAACCCCTAACACTTGATATTTATAAGCTTAACGGATACATATCAACCCCTATAATCACTAACAGTCAACACCTAACTCATCTATCCTTGACAATATCTAACACCCAACCCTTAAAACTTGTATAACCTTTATACCATATATCCCATATCACCTCTTCCCTTAACCACTAATCCAATAAATCCTAACCCTTAATTCTCTTAGTACCTAATATATAA
>ML786706.1:0-11648 GCA_009831015.1 Picea engelmannii | reverse complement strand
CTCATCCGGCTGCGAAAAAAAATCTTGGATCATTTGATTTGTCCCATCATCTTCTTCCATGGGATCATTAACTTGATTTGTCCCATCATCTACTTCCATGAGATCCTCATTTGCTTAGTCATGATGATGTTCCTCAGCTTGTACAACATCATTTCTAATAATACTTGGTGCAATATTATGCGGAAAGTTAGAGGGAAACTCTAACTTTATAATTACAAACAATCATGCAAAATTAGTGTATACTATAACAAACATTCAAATAATATATATATATATATATATATATATATATATATAATTGACAAAATAAAAAAATATAATGAATATAAAGTTAATTACCATGGGACGATATTCATTTGATCCGCCATCAATGTGCCCATATTTCCTACAATGTTTTGTAGCTGTTGCTATTAAAATTCTTACGGGACATATGAGGCAACATTTTTTACAAGGGCAATAACATCTACCATCACCCTTTTCACCCGCTTTACTTTTTTCCCCACCTCTAACAACATTTTGCGACATTCTTCCACACAAAAATAACCTTTCGGAACCGTCGTTGTTATAGCAATATTGTCGCAAAATCTTTAAATCATAAAATATTTATAGTCCAATTTTAGGTCACAATCGTCGCAATTGCGATGTCTGTGACCTAAAATATTTCTTTTTTTTACCTATTTATTTGTCATTGTTAACGGTCAATTTTAACATTAGGTCAATCGTCGCTCTTGCGATGAACATTGACCATATTAATTTAAACAAACTACATGTGTCTCTCTTGTGAAGAACATTGACCATATTAATTTAGTCAAAGTACATGCATCGAGATAGAGATGAATACGGGGTGGATTTAAACAAATTGAACTTTTTCACTTGCATGTTGCGACGAAAGATTACTTTTGTCGCAAGTGGTCGTCACAAAATTTTCAATATGTAGTAGTGCCTATGTGGAAGACTTACCCAGATATCTATGAGTGCTCATGGAACTTCGACAGAGGAAGAATTTGAGGTTATTAAATTTGTTGAGAACAACGCCCCATTTGCTTTATTGCTAGGAAAACCCTGGATTGAGAAAGATTAGATCCGGAGAAAAGAAGAATAAGCTCTAGAACAGAAAAAGAAAGAACTAAGAGACTTCATCGCTAAGAGAATAGCACACTTACTGGAAGAACAAGAAAACCAGTCGAAGCTACTGAGGACCAAAAATCTGGATGTCAAAGTTGAAAGAACACAAGAAAACTTGAAACACTTGTCTGTACAAGAGAGTAGAGTGCCTACCCCAGACAAAGAAGAAGTATTACCCTTGAACCCTAGTAAAGACCATCACCATCGTGAAGTTACTATGCCAAGAGGAGATAAGAATCATAATGGAAAGAGGAATACCAAGACGCGGATCATAGGGAAGAAGGCTAGAAAGCTCAGCAAGAAGAAATCAAAGTTGGAGAAATTACAGGAAGTTCCAGAGAAGACTTCGCAAAAGGAAGGTCTCCAGAATTTGAACTTCGTCAGAATATCAGAGAAACTCAGATTGGAACTTCTCCATGGTGGAGAAATATGACCGTTGGAGGCATTATAAACGTTATACTAACTTTCCCGAACGGTTAGAACAACAGTTATGATCAGAAAGCTCGCCATCGGATCGTTGCGACCACGCCATAACAGACAGAACTGCATTGATGAAGGCTTCTTGTCTGTTGGAAGGATCAATTACATCATTGTCTACTTATCCCGTCGACTGTTGCACCGAGCACACTTTAGTGAATTGTATATGAGCCAACTAGAGAACTCATTGTTATTGTGTTGTGCTTATTGGGACCTTGCCATTCATTTTATTGCATTGAGAAATTGTTTATCAGCCTGAGATATCCGATCTCGAGTGTGCATGTCGGACGTGCTCAGCGCTGTGGAAAAGTCAGTAGAGTAAACTTTAATCAATCTAATGGTACATAAAGTGATGTATGCAGGAGTTCAAGCCTCATTGACGAGAGGAGTGCAAGCCTCCCCGTCGACTGCTCACGGATTCGGACCATCCCAAGTTGCAGAAGAGAAAAGGACTAAGAATAGAGATGACTTAGCAAACACGAAGTTAATCCCATCCATCCTGCCCAACTACATCCCACCTCTAGCCGGTGTGGTGAGTCGTGATAGTGTCCCTACGGATTTTGACTACAGAGTTATCACGACGTACCTCTAGAAGGGGATATGTGCGATCAGACCGCAATTCGAGATAATTCCAACTCTGAAGATCAGTGACTATAATCTAGGAGACCGCAAGACCTATGGCATGCTCACGCCTCACAAGTACTTGACCAAGATGAAGGGGAAGAAATCAAAAATCATTCCCCAACCATGGACCATCAACATCGCGTAGTCCACTATCCTTAACGTAATGAAAGTCCCACATTTTGGAAGGAACTAGGAGGTTAACGCATGTGTTAAAATCCTGTTTTCAAGCTTCGACAGAGGTTACTTATGTCTATACAAATGCATCACCATCGACCCAACACTGATCCATAAGATCACTGGCCTAAGTATGCAAGGACCCGACCCACAGGACTTTTACCCAGGGAAGGTTGTAGATCACGCCCTAGCACAGAGGATTAAATATACTTATGGTGATGTAGAGAAGGGAACGCGAGGCTACAAGGTAGCCTCCATTCAGAATGGTGCAGTGTGACTTGCTTGCTAGTTGATTGTTGGTAAGCTATTAAGGAAGAATAGACCCACGCAGGTCACAATGTTTGTTGTTGACCTCGTGGGAAAGTGCATGGAGGGATTACAGATGAATTGGGCTATTACTTAGTCAACCACCTGGAAGTGGATTGCCGTGAAGCTCAGGATCAGGGCTATGAGTCCCACTTTAGCTGGCTCCTAATCCTCATCACATTTACAACTTGGGAGATGTTGGAAGGTGCGACCTTCCCTGACATTGAGTCAGTCGAGCCGCTTTTTGTGAAGTTTACCACGCTCTAGTATTTGAGAGATATGGGAAAACAGTGGCAGTCGAACCCAGTTTTCCATACCTACTACTTGCATCTAAATCAGGCTATCGATTCGTTCCCCCATATGACACCAAACACTCTGGACAGATTCATGCCCCTAATGAAGTTTCGTGCAGATAGACATTTTATATATATCATTGCGCACGCAGATGAGAGTAAAGAAGAGCTGCAATCATACTATAAGATCACCAAGGAAGATCTGGATAGTACCTTATATTGATTGACCAGGCAGAACTGTCCAACCCAGAAATTATTGGAAACCCGATGGTTACCCACGAAGAGTATGATGCACCCAACAGCAGCAGGAAGAAAAAGAAAGAAGAGGTACAACAGCTGGATAGTGTCTCAGAAGAAACTGCTTCAGACTCACCTGGCAGAGGAGGTAGTGATGAAGTGGAAAAATAAAAGAAAGAAGGGGAAGAATATAAGTAGAAGCAAGGTGAAGTAACACTACCACAGAATCCCCCTAATGATGTAGATCCACTGAATAAAAGAAAGGTTTCCCCCATGAAACCTACATCGCAGAAGGAATCCAAAGCTACTAAGTCGAAGCTACAGACTGTGCTCATGGTGGATGACTTTGGCTTCATCATCGCAGCTGTTTCATATGCCTCAGAATATATTTTGCAAAGAACCAAAGAAAAAAAAGAGGCTATGTATGATAGAATTGAGATAGAGCTAAGTGGTGTCAAGCAAGCCCTTTAATCCAGCTGCGCAACGTCCGTTGTGCCCCTACCATCAGATGAAACTGAGTTGGGAGATGAGCCTACCCAACTCTGCAGAATAGTTGACACCACTGAAACTCACCTTTGTCGCATGCAGGAAGAGAAAGACCAGGCCACAATGGCTCTGAAGCCATCACAAGAGGAGGTGATAGAGCAATGCAAGGTTTCCAAGAGATAGAACAATTGCTCACAGAGCAGATTGGAATCAAAGAAGCAGTCAATAGAGCACTATGCTCTATGACAGGCTTAGAACAACTGGCCAAATACCCAGTAGAGAATCAAGTGGAAAGGATTGCGGAAGACATTCAGCAGCTTCAACAGACAATAACATATCTAGAGCTACAAACAGTGCCAAGCACTCTGCAGGACATGAGAGATCAAAGAGAAGAAACTGCTCTGAGTGCAGTTAAGAGAATCAAGGCCTTCACCATGGAATGTAAAAAACTAAGTTATCGTAGCGCACAGACTTACGAGCGACTCACTAAGGATCCCGAACTAAAGACACTAGAATCACAACTCCATGAGGCCAAGCAACAAGTAGCAACAGTTCAGGCAGAGTTGAATCTCTTGTCAACGGTTGATTGAATGAAACGATCCCAGGAACAGTGCACTGTCCAACAGTAAGTCCATACCATACAGAGCAAATTCATGGAAGTGACTCAGAGGCTCTATCCAGCACAGGACGCAGCTTTCCAACTGTCTGAAGAGATTGAAGGACAGGGAACATAACTAGATCAGGTAGTCACTACAGTTGGGCAATAATTGGAAGGACCTGTGAATGAGGAATTTCTTCAGGAGTTCACCGAGCAGGAGGCCTTGGTAAAGCAACAGGTCGAAGCAGCTTGAGCCAAGTTCGAGGCTTTTGAGGCAGAATTAACCAAAGAAAAGTGACTCGGGACGAGTCACAGGTGATGTTTTATGGCATGTTGGCCCTTGACCAAGTTTTGGAGATCCTTGGTCAGATTTGACCTATTTTGGGACTTCGACATGATGTTTAAGGCGAAGCGCAAGTCGAAGTGGATATCGTGGGATCACGACCCCTTTTTTAGGGAATTTTTGGGTTTTAGGCTTATATAATAGGTATGGGATGTCGGCACATGGGTTTACCCAGGTTTAGGCTCTTTTGTAATGTATAAATAGAAATCTAGGCGATGTAAGTAGGAGTGCAAGTGTGTGTGTGTGTGTGATGTTAGGTGCTAAGTGCAAGTGATAGCTGTAATTTCTTTGTGCATACTGTGTGAGACTTGCAAGCCTAAGTACATGTAACTGTAAGAGACTGTGTAAAGGCTTCGTGCTGTAACCTAGCTCAGGGAAGGAGGATCTGGCGAGGTGCGTTCATATCTCATGTCCTCTATGGAGTAGGATTTTGATGCTATGTGCCTGTAAGAAGCTTTACAAGAAGATAATAAAGAAGAGAAGAGTTGGTGGGTGTAGCCCCAAGCTGGGGGTGAACCACGTATATTCTATGTTATGGTTTCTTTGTTCATTTCGATTAGTGCTTTGTTCCTTTGATGTGATTTATGCTTAGTGTTTTTATATTTATGAATGTTAGAAGCATCAACTTAGTGCTCAGTGATGTGAATGAATGCTAGATATGATATGTTTCTTTATGCTAAGTGCTTGAATGTATTGAATCTTTGAATATTGTGTTACGTTGTACTTAGGGTTTATCTGCGCTATGAAAAAAGGTTAAGTACTAATGAATGACACTACTAAGTGCTTTGTTAGAGTATTGTAATCACAGATCTGTGTCCCAGCTAAGGTTGCAGACACTGGAGTCCTGCAACCACCCCTACCTCTACCTTAGGTGAGACTTCATCTACTTCCCAGGTGTTTCCAAAAGGGTTGGTAGTTAGGGTTTTTTTGGTGATTTGCTGAAGCGTTGAACCCCGGGTCTGCCCCTGTGCCAACAAAATGTGACATAATTCAGTGTCTCAGATTATTGACCTCTAGATGATTTCCATCGAGTAATTAGGTGTAAAATAATTGTATAACAAATTCCCCCTAAAATATGAATTTAGAAGAGGTGTATGATGGATGAAATACTTTACAAACAAAATTTATGGAGCTCTAGGTGAAGGAAAATGGGAAGAATCTAGCATTAACCCATCAAAATAAGAACATCACCGAGGCGGGAATACCCCATGCTCGGTAATAGAAACTAAGCATAGCCACCAAAATAGTACATCATGGATCCATGCATGATGTAATTCAATATATCATGGCCATGAAAGAATACAATGTGGATCCATGTCACAAGTTAGAGAATAGCCATGATCAAGTACAAATGTAGATCTATGTCACAGTATACAAATCAGTGAGATAACTCAAATGTTCAAGCAATCTCTAAAGTACTCATTAATGACTCCATCGTAACTTGGGAGGGGATACCATGAAGGAATATAATGGTCCCTCATCCCAAATCCAAATGGTATAAATCTACAGCATATGAATAAATGACTTGAGGTTGTGAATGGTAGAAACCATCTGATTACCAGTTATTGATGTATATTGTTAATAGACATGGGGGAATCCACCAATGATGATGATGGAACCCAATATACCTAGTACAATATATTTAGTTTAAATAGATTATTTGAAATCAAACACTTGTAGATTCATTCAACATGAGCCAATGATGTAAACCCCTTTCCAAACTACAAGGGAACCTGCCACTGATGTCTGCAAATCCCAGGGTACTAACTTGTTTCTAGATTTTTATCCTGGAGAATGATTTGGTGTCGACAGGAAAAAATCCGTTGAAGGAGGGCCTTGATGTATCACCCATCAATCGACACGAAATAGAAAAATGTAGATGGTGTATAAAGTAGATCATAACTAACTCAAGAATGGCTAGGATAAATAGGCTGAAAGACTAAAAATGGTCGATGTAGGAGAAATTCCCTTGAAAAAAATGGCACAACAAATAACTTGAATTAGCATAATTGACTTGATTAAGAGATAAACCAGAACATATTGTGATGATGACTAGGGAACTCTTCAGGTGAGTCGAAGGAGTATAATGACTTATGGGATTTCTATGACTCAGAGACAAGCAAATTACCCAACTGTGATACATGGATGTAAAACAGGTTTGTTTTTCAAGGGCGACTGGATGGACAACTGCCATTTGTGAAGATGATTAGACCGAAAATCCCTCAAATTTTCACCCACCATGAACGACGAGTACCCTTTTATTTTTTTTAAGATCTTTATGAGGATAACATATTATCGGTATAGCTTATCTTCGATGAGTCCCTCGTCATATGTTTAATGACCCTAACGAAGGAGGGGTTCGATTCCATATGGGTCCTTCAATGTATAATTTTACGAGTCCAGAGAAGGTAAACTCAATGGTATTTTCACCTTTATAGAGTCTGAAAAGAACTTAAATAAGACTCCAAGGGTATTCTTTTTCATAAATTTATTCCCCCAATCCCGAAAAGGTATAAAACAATACAAGGGAGAAATATTCTAGCCAACGCTGACGAGAGTACTCATTTTTCGTAATTAGTCCATCCAGTCTGAAAAAGGGTTAAACTTACACCGAATAAATGTCCTTTTGAATCCATTTAATGAGTGTGAAAGGAAAAAAGATCACTCGAAAAGCTTTTCATGTTTAGAGAGTCTGAAAAGAGATTAAAGGAGACTCCAAAGAGTTCATTTTTTAATGAGATTGAAATAGAGAATCAAACTTTGATCGAAGTTCCTTCTTCATTTTTACACGAGCTTGAAACAAAGAATGAAACTATGCTTAGGGTGTCTACTTAATTTTTGCACGATCTTGAAACAAAGAATGAAATTGTTCTCGTGGTTGGTTTCATTTTTTAACGAGCTTGAAACCAAAAAATAACTATGCTCGAGGTTGGTTTCATTTTTGCGTGAGCTTGAAACCATCAAATAGAACTTTTCTCGGGGTTTTGGTTTCATTATTAAATGAGCTTGAAACCAAAAATTAACTATGCTTGGGTGATACTCATTAGCGATTTTTCTTCCCAACATGATGTCCAGAGGTTGGTACTTTCCCCCCAGCATGATCGACAGAAGCTAGCGGCATAATGCCAACATGATATCCAGAGGCTAGAGACATGAACCCCAAGATATGTTTAATCCACTGACTCTTCTTATGCACCCGAAATGAATCTTGGATAGTAATAAGAATAGGTTCACCAGAGAGGGAGGAGGAAAGAGGATCAACTAACACAGGAAGAGGAAAGGAAGTTTTAGGTACAATATCTAGTGGAAGACTCAACTTAATTGGAGGGGGCTATGTTTCATTTTTTAACGAGATTGAAATGGATAATGAACTATGCTCATAGTTATCTGCTTCATTTTTTAACGAGCTTGACATAGAAATAAAACTATGCTCATAGTTATATGCTTCATTTTTTAACGAGCTTGACACAGAAAGAGAACTATGCTCATTAACCTTGACCATGGATTCCAAGAGTTCTTCATCAAACAGAAGAATAATTCTTTGTAAGGAATACATGTCAAGAGACTCACTCTTATCAACAAGGGGGAGAACAGGCTCTGATGTCCCTAGTAAAGGAGTTACTATGTCAATTGTCGGAACTAAATCCATAGAATATGAGCATAAATTGAGAGGCTCATTCTCATTAGCAATTGAAGGAATGGGAGATAATGCCACATAATTGACATGTGGTGGGGGATAAACCACTTGAATGTGAGGAACATTCAAGGAATTTAGATGGTCAGCAATCATACAATGATCAAGACTAACAAACAAAAATTGATCAATGGTCACTATGATCCCATCCTGGGAAAAATGAATAACTCGAAAGAGTGTGGACACTACAACTTTCATAGTATAGACATAGTCTCTCCCAAGGAGTGGATTAAAATACAAGGGGCCTTGGACTACCATGACATCAATACAGACAGTTTTCCCTTCTAAGGTAATGGGCAGCTGAGGAAGGATCCCTAAAGTTTCACTAGGTCTTTTATTAAAATCCAGTAGATGATTAGTGGCTGGCACAAGCTCAGGAGAACCTAAATATTTCCAAACAGTTGAGGATAAAATAATAACATAGGCCTCTTTCATATACAATAGTGTGATATATGTACTTATCAACAACTTGCACAATTATATAGAAAGGGATACTTGAAGGAAGACGAGGTTCTACTAGACTATTCCAATCAAAGGAAATGACCTCAGTACTTGGAAGGGGTTCTTTTGAAACGGATGGGTTGTGCCCTTGTCCAAAACACTTTGAATTGACAAAGAAAAAATCAGTGGTATTCAAGTAACTCTCTGAGGGAAGAGTGGGGTCAACTGAAGATCGAATTATATTGACCACTTCATCAACTAAAGGTTGAGTAGGGGAGGACTCTTAGGAAGCAATTGAAAGTTGTTTCTAGACAATGACATTGTATTCCAACAATTGTGAAGTCTCCTCTATACTAGGGAAATAGTAAGTATGATGATTCGTGTTGCATAAATTACAACTAAACTTGAATTTACCTTTTTTACCCTCAACCTTATTATCATTGGTCGATATATCATCACTAGCATGACCTATAGAGGATGGTGACATGGGTTGTGCGGAACCCTGATACCATACTTATAAAACCTACGGAATACCAGGAAAATGGTTAAGAAGGTGATCACCCTTACAAATCATGCAAGGGAACTTGGGTTTGTTACCTATTTTCTTAGGCTTCTCAAGATTATCAACACTCCCAACATGATTAACATTGGTTGGTTGATTGCCACATTTCTTATTTTGCTTCTCCTTGTTCTTCCTTTTCTTCTCCTTCTTAGCCTTCTGGTTACTAACATCATGGATTTGACAAAGCATGGATGAATAAAGCGAAGAATACCCAACATGTAAAGAAGGAAAATGGTCAACAAGAGGTTGATATACTTGAGGTGGAGATCTTTCATTTGAGGCACCAAAAGAATTTTTCATCACCGCAGTGGAAAACAACCATACTAGTAACCCTATAGTGAATTCGAGAAGGCCCAATGTAGCAATGCAAGGAGCACCAATATTTCCAAAACAAGGAAAAGGACGAGGATCCTCGTGCAAAGGGGTTCCTCGATTGGAAGGCTTCGAAACTTTTTCCATAGACACAGACTCAACCTAGGGTCTGCTAAATCAAAGAGCACACACTACCAAAGTCCCTATAAGATAAGAGAAAGCAAACAATTCTCTTGTAATAGAGAAAAAGGAAGGGTCTTCCGAAGAAGGGAGATGAGGTCATCAACAAAGAAACGAGAGAAAGTTACCCACAACTACTCTCTAATGGACTTCCATATGTGCAAGTACCATATGAAACCAGGTACCCTCCTAAGGAGCCAAAATCGTGTGTTGTATGTTTGTCTCGGGTACTGACAATACCACCACTATAGTCACCTAGGAAGGTAACCTAGGAAAAGAAATTAGGGCTACCACTTCATGCTTGGTGGTTGGAAGGATCGTTCATGGGAGAGGGATTATTTTAATGGGAAGGGAACGTAAGACAAATGTATTAGACATGAATCGACTCATATAGTGGTGTCACCTCAAGGACTTGCCACTACTAAGATTTCCCCATTCACTCGCATAATTCCATCGAGAGAGAGTGTTGGGGACTGGTCCAAGCACTCTTATCATCTTCTCCTACCACTTGACTCTTGTTTTAGAGGATATTTCCCAAAAAACACTTCACGTTACTAATGGATTTTCACTCATTAGTGTTCCTATTTTTTTTTTCAGTGGCCCTGGAGAATTCACTCTCCACCCTACAACCTAGACTTGTGATCGTTTTCTAATAAATAAAATTTCTAGATGATTTTAGATTAGGTACCATGTTCCTTTTATGGTTGTTGTTACTCAAAAGGGAAAATGGAAGTGAACTATATGGTTCTATCACTCGGACTCCAAGAAGAATTCAAAAGAAAACATGAATGGAATGAAATCTTTAGTTTCCATGAAGCCTATCTACAGAAAGGAACAAGAGGTCTCAAGAAAATAAACAAGTGTAACATTCAATGCAAGAAACATGAACTACTCTTTGAACACAAAAGGTGTATGATATATGAGTCATAGAAAATGTAGGATACACATTCGCATCCACTAACTAGAAAGCAATTAATTTTTGGTTTTCCAATGCTTTCAAATGCAATGAAAATTTTTAATGCAACTTAATTTGTTTTCTTTCTTTCAAATGGGATGAAAAGAACTAAATGCAAACACAAAGGATCACACAACAAAAGAATTCAAACCAAAAAATGCAATCAAGTAGGTCAACAAGCATCAAAAAAACTCAAATGAAACAAATCTCTCAATACTTGCCACTCAAAACAAGAATGAAATTTTATAACAGGTCATAAACAAACAAAACCCCAAAACACGAGTACAATTTTCAATTCGAAAAAGAGAATTGAATGCAGAGTAAAAAGATCAGTTTTAGAACTTTGAGTCAAAGTTCAAAAAATTACAGATCAACAACAAGTGACATTCAATCCAAAGATGCCAAAGACACAATATAAGGATCACATTTAACCCAAGATGATGGTGTGCATTCAAACAAAATCGAAAATAAAAAGAGACTCAAGCTTTCAATTAAAAAAAGGTTTTCAAATGAATTGAAAAAGGTTGCAGCAATGACAGTTGGAATAGATCTGAGAAATACCTCTGAGACTGTAATAAAACACGGAAAGAAGATCTAGGCTATATTTTAAGCATGTCCCTTCAAAAACATATGTTTAGTGGTTGGTCATGCCTTGTCAGTTAATATAGAATGACTAGTCGCACTACTTGGTGTGATTTCTAAGTGGTCATGTGTTGTAATGGAGAAACTCATGACCAAAGGGTGGTGGTCGCTCTATGTGCACGAGAAGACAGAGATCAAGATCGTACAAGTGAAAAAACTAAAATATCTAAGGTAGATCTATCAGATCTGGGACTTAACA
>ML786705.1:630410-642034 GCA_009831015.1 Picea engelmannii | reverse complement strand
TGGTTGTTAAGCCCACGAGGGCCCCTATAACTGATTATGTTACCTCCGATCTTTAGCAAGGAGTCTCAAGTCCCTCTTGGACGAGACATACCTTCTTTAGGGAGGGAGGCCACTTAGCCACTTTAGCCCGTTTGCATGCATATTGGCCGTTTGACTTTTGGTGTGTTCTTTGCTTACTAGTTGGCCTTAGGATATATTTTTTATCTTTAGAGTCTTTACAGTTACCACCAGATTTCGTGTCCTTGCCTTCTAAAAGGCGTAGAGTCATTACACATGGTACACACACATCCACCGCTTAGACTTCTGATTCTACAAGGATGAGTACTGAACCTGGTCTTCAGAATTTTGGGAGCGCTTCGACTCCCATACCTATTGTAGTTAATGACACCCCTTCGACTCATGCAACCTCCATGGTTGTAGTACCGGAGGCACCTATCATTACTATGGCCCGACCTATAGTTAATGCTCATGCTACTGCCTTGAACCCCTTTGGGTCTCTTGGCCACTCACCGAGCTACAATGTTCAGTCCATCCCTATGGCTTCTAATCCATTTTCTTATGGTATGCCTAATTTCACCTCGTAGTTTTCGAACTCCATCCCAGTTGCTAGCCCTAATGCTAGCATTGGGGTTGGGGCAACACACCTCCATACACTCCTTTTTCATTTGGTGGATCTCAAATCCCTCAAATGACTCCTAATATGGGAGGTATGCCTGCTTTCAACCCTGGGTCCAATCCTCCTACTTCTGGGTGGAATAGTCAACCTGGCGGACAATTTTTGACTAAAGTTTCGTCCTACAATCCTACCTCCTTGGCGCAGATTCTGACCAATACATTTGGCATTCCGAATCCACTGCTAACCTTTGGTTTCCAACCTTGGGGAGGTTAGTTTCACACTTTGGGCAACCCCCAACCTGGATCTAATCCGACTGAGGGCAGTTTATATAACCCTCAACAGAACATTCCAACTGGAATGATGCCCAACCCACCTTATATGAATCCACTTGGAGGAGGGCCTTATAATGCTGGACAGGGCCATGGTGTTTACCAGAACCCTAGTTGGCCTCTGAATCCGCAAGCACAATCTTTCCCGGGACGTTGGGGCCAGATGTCGCAACCCCGTCTCCCTTTTCTGGCCACGCTTAATCTGCCAGATTTGTCTAAGTTAATGAATGACCCTGTGATTCACGATCCTACATGGTCCTTGGTCCCAACCAAACTTCCTTCAAACATCCCAAAGTTTGAGGGTAAGAATGGAGAGGACCTTGGTGATCACGTCACTACCTTTCACCTTTGGTGCTCATCAAACTCCCTTAACGACGATTCTATTCGTTTGAGATTATTTCAACGCACCTTTATTGGAGTTGCTGCGAAATGGTATATTGAGCTACCAAGGGGGGGCATATGGGACTTTTAGTCAGTTGGTGATGGTCTTTCTTAACCACTTCCAGTTGCCCATTCGTTGTGATGTTGGTTTAGAGTTGTTGTCTACTTTACGCCAGGATACCGCCACTCATATCTCGGACCATATACAGGAGTGGCGTAGACGAAATAGGTTGATTAAGACCCTATAACCCCAACCTTTCTTTTAGAATGGTTTCTTAAGTCCTTGCACACCTATCTTGAAGGATGTTGCTACTTTCGGGGTTACCACTGAGGAATAAGCTATCTTTAGAGCCCAACAGTTAGATTTGATATATGCTCATTCTGGGATGTTATACCATCTTCTTCCTGAAGCACCACGGTCTACCTACGACCCTAGGCAAAAGCCCGAACCTCATGCCGATGGCATTGTAGGTTCCGCCAATGTAAAGTCTGCAGACTCAGTGACGAACCAATTAAAAGAGTTGTCTTTAAGCCAGTATGTAGGAGTACCAACCTCGTTTGTGTCTTCTAATCCCACTCAGTCGACGGATGTACACTCAGTGCAATCGTCGACCAACCCAAATGGTAGCCAGCCACCAGGAGGGAATAAGAAGAAATGACATATGTAATGATCCCAAGCCATTCTGCAAGGATCATCACTATTTTGGTGCCTTTTATAAAAACTTTTTTTGAGTGAGGTATTTCGTCAAACAGTTTGCTGATCTCTTCGTTTAGATGTGTTTATATGTGTGTATGCAACAAATAACAGAAAGAGATAACCATGGAACATACCTCAACCATATGCAATAAGATAGACCAGCCAAAACATCTTAAATCTTCTTTATTCATAAAATAGAAGAACCTGCTACAATGAAGATGTCGATCTGGAATGCTCAACAGATGGCCAAGATGATAGACAATAGATAACAAGTATGAGCTGCTACAAAATGCTCCTGACAATACAAAATAAGCCTCTAAAGGATGAATAAGAGATGAAGACCAATGCCAAGTGCCAAACCCCTCAAGCTGGAAGATGCCACGCCCTGCTGCAGTTCTGAAGCTCCTCAATAATTTGGCCCTGGTGCCAAATATGTCCAATCACCCCAAGAAAGATGCCAACTGATAGATCGGGCAACTGTAAGGACAACCCAGGTGGCCAAATCTCCAAATCCACTCTCAAACCCTTTAGATATGAACTCATCCACTGAATGGTGCGCCCCACTGGATGACTGAAGCCCTAGATAATTCGGCCCTGCTGAAGGAGGCCTCCAAATGCTCTGAAACTCTCCAGAAATATAGTTCGGGACACTGCAAATCATTAGGTGAAGTCTCAGGGTCCGATATGAAGTGTAACTCCTTCTAACTGACTAGATCTGAATCTCATAAACGCCCTCCTTCTCTTCAATTCGTCCCATTGCTCTAAGAAATAATCTGAACTGTGAAACTCTCTCAGAAAGCACTAGGAATGATGGTGAAGACCCTGCAAGAAGAACCCAAGTGATGGAATCTCCAAAAACTCTACCAATCTCCTACAACGTATCTCTATCCAAGGATGGTGCGCCCCTCTTGCTGGAAACCCTCAACTGGTGCGCCCTCTCTCTGCCTGCACATGAAACTGATGTGGAATCCCCCGACAACTGAGTAGATCTGGAACTAGAATGGTGTGGGAGAGTATTGCATCTCCGAGACCAAGCTTGGGGCAAGCTAAGTGGAATCTTTTACCACCAAATCGTCCTCTAGGGTTTGTTATGTCAAAACCCTCAAAACCCCCAAGAGATGGGATCACTAGCTAAAGCCAGATATCAAAAGATAATCATACATGAATCCTTGAGAAGAGGCCATTGCCTTTCCTTTATACTTTTGGCTCACCTTGTCCCTCCAAAGTGACTTTCATTTTCTTAATATTTAATTAATTAATTAACCTTTTTACCTCTGAAAATCTCCTTATCTCTCCTTGTGGCTTCCCTGGCCACTGAAAGTCACTTCTAGCCATCCCATCCTGTAGTTTTGCTCCTCCCGATTCCAATGAGCTATTACATTGAGAGGTTCCTCCAAGTAATGTGACCAAAATGACCTCTTCAGTGAATTTCATTGACTTATAGCTCAAAATAGTCAAAATCATGGAAATCGTCGGAATGAAACGGAACCAAAACCAACCTGTGCGGAATGGCTCATAATGATGGAATATGATGAGAAATGCAAGCTGGACTCCACAATGCCTCTGAAATACCCCTGTACTCGCTATAACTTCCATCTGGCTACTCTGGTCATCATAAATATCTGCATTGTCATGATGTCCCAAAGTGGGGACATTACAACGTAATAATCGTAAGGGTGGGAAAAATGGTAATAAATCCAAAGACAATAATGAGAAGACGGGTAATATTGCTGGAGAGGGAAAACAAGAAAAACGTAAGGTGAAGTTTCCCTGTAATTTTTGCATAGATGATCACCTTACCCGTTTGTGCCCCAAACTTGCAGAAGCTGCGAGGATTTTAGCTCAATCGCCCGCTGTGCTGACGAATCCATTCCCACATCAACACTTAGCCTCGAGCTCCTCAAACACCAGAAATGCGGTTGGTGGAGGTCAAAACCAGCAGTCGCAAGATGGCGACCGTTTATGTATCAATATGGTCGATGCAAAAATTGATGTAGCCACTCGATTTCGAAACTATAGTTCGATATTCCTGGTCTAGAATCTCCTCCTCCTCCCCCGGAGACGACTTTATAGATTGAGAAACTAGGGCCACAACCTCGTATTCTGAAAGGAGTAGTCAAGCGCTCTACCCATAATCCAAATGCTAGAGTTGCCCAGAACTACTCTATTGTTGAGGACCTGGGCTAAATCCTTTGTGATATGTTGGCTTTGGAGGTACTCTCTGTTTTACTCTCTCTCCTCTAGGAGCTCTAGAACCCAGTGGCTCAAAGATTATCAAGTTTGACATCATAGATGTTAAGCCTTGTTTTCCTTACCATGTGGCTTTCCAAATCCAACATGCGGTTGTTGATGAAGGCGTTGCTACATGTGTGATGGCCCTGGTTTGTTGGAAAACTCTCGGTTCTCCGACCCTTTCCAAGTCATCGAACATGTTGACTACTTTCGACGGTTATTCTTTTCGCCCTCACAGTATTCTCCTTGCCTTTTCGGTCCAGTTAGGTGGGAAGACTGTAGGGGTGGAAGTAGAGGTAGTGGATGCGCCTCTTGATTATAACCTGTTACTAGCCTGCAATTGGACTTATGCAATGATCGCCCTCGTATCGTCCATTTTCCACACTCTCTGTTTTCCTCATAAAGGGAAGATTGTGATGATCGATCAATTATCCTTTGTGTACTCTAGTCCTGATGGATCTCTTGGATAGTCGATCCCTGTGATCGACAATTCTCAACCGGCAACCGAGAATGTCGGTGTTGGAATGTATTATTCTCTTACGGGTACTTTCGACTTCTCGACACTGAACCATCAAGTTTATGCCATGTCCAGTAGGCTCGTCTCGACTGGGAGGTCCATTCCTTTCCACACATCTTATTTTGATGATTCGTGGACCCTACCTTCCCCGACTTTGTCTTGTGAAGGACAATCGCATGCTGGGATGGCCATGCCACTATCGACAGCAGAGATTGAGTATCAAGTTGTTCTCGACTCTTCCACCAATCTCGATCTTGTTCCCTCGTCGATGGACGAGGAGGATCTCGTGTCTAGGCCCATGTGGGCCACCTTGTTGTCTTGTTCACATGATTGCCTCGATAAGACTTTGGCTTCGGACGAAGCCATCATCGAAGCCATGAATGGTTCCGACAAACCTTGGGATGATATGCATCACCATTCTTATTTTCTCCCAGAGCTTGAAAGAATCAAACAAGACAACTTTCGATCTACTTTGAGCGAGATAGTTGGTCACGTCGTAGTTCCACTTGATATGCACGACATTTATGTTCAAGGAAACATGGCGAGATTTCTCCTATCGTCCAGATCGACATCTCTCGTATCCCTGGTATGGTTGAAAACGTAAATATCGATGCAAATTGTTCGCTAGAAGAAATCTTGATCTACACCGAGTTCTTCAAGGAGTTCCGAGACGTATTTGCCTGGTCCTATGAAGAGATGCTAGGGATCGACCCTCGTATTGTAGAACATGAAATTAAAACTTATCCAGATGCTAAACTTGTTCGGCGACGTCTTAGAGCTGTCAACCCTCGAAAGGCCCTTGCTATTAAGGTAGAGGTGGAGAAGTTACTTAACGCTAGCTTCATCTACCTGGTTCCTTTAACTGAATGGGTATCCAACCCTGTTCCTGTAGATAAGAAGCAAGGAACCATCTGTGTGTGTATGGATTTCCGTGACCTGAACAAGGCCTGTCCGAAAGACAACATCCCCACACTTTTTATTGATTAGATTCTCGACGAGTGTGTCGGAAGCGAAGTATTTTCTTTTATGGACAGATTTTTCAGTATATAATCAAATTCAAATTAAACCCGAGGATCAACACAAGACGACATTTATTTGTCCTTGCATATCGGAAGATGCCTTTCGGCCTTAAAAACGTCAGAGAAACCTTTCAACGTGCCATGGCTTTCGTGTTTCACGATCTTAAGCACATAGTCGAAGCCTACCTTGATGATCTTGCTGCTCACTCTCGCAAGAGAGTGGATCACGTTACTCACCTTCAGGTTGTTTTGAAAAGATGTCGTTATTATAGAATCCCGTTAAACCTTCACAAGTGCATCGTTTGCGTTAAGTCTGGCTGTCTTTTAGGTTTTCTAGTTTCTGAGACTAGGATCATGGTAGATCCACTCGAGGTTGAGGCAATACTTCGGTTGCCTCCCCCGCGCACGATTAAACAACTTCATGGTTTATAGGGGAAAGCTAACTTTCTTCGTAGGTTTATAGTGAACTATGCTACTATCACTAAAGGTTTCATACGTCTTTTGAAGGACACCCCTTTTATCTAAGATGGGCGAGCCCAGGAGTCCTTCGATGCTTTGAAGAAAGTTTTGGTGTCAACACCTCTGCTGAAGCCTCCCGACTATAGTAGAGATTACTTACTTTATATTGTCGCGTCCGAGGATATGATTGATATGGTTCTAGTTCAGGAGGATGACGAGCTCTATGAGCTCAATTACACTCACGTCGAAAAGCTAGCTTTACTTGGTCCTGAACTCAATTACACTCACGTCGAAAAGCTAGCTTTACTTGGTCCTGAACTCAGTTACACTCACGTCGAAAAGCTAGCTTTGGCTGTCGTTCACACAGTCCAGTGTTTGTGTCATTATATATTACTTTGCAAGACTATGGTGGTTGCTGATGTCAATCCATTTCAATACATCCTTACCCAATGTATCATAGGGGGAAAATATAATAAATGGATTGTCACTTTATAGTAGTTTGATCTCGATTTCGCTTCTGCGAAAACCAAGAAATTCCTAGTCTTTGCGGAGTTAATATCTGATTTTCCATGATTAGATGAGGACGTTATCCATGTTGATTCGTTTGTGGACGAACACATCTTTCTTGTCTCATCGTATGACCCTTGGTATGGCGACATTATCCTATATCTTCAGACTTTGAAGTTTCCTCGGCATCTCTCACGAGACGATTGACGACGTGTAAGATACCAAACCAAGAAATATACTATCGTCGGTGACACTTTGTATCATCGAGGAATAGATGATATCTTGCATCGTTGCTTAACTCATGGAGAGGCTGAGTCTGTCCTAAACGATTGCCATAGTGGGGCTTGTGGTGGTCATCTATTCGGGCTTGTGACAACCCAAAATATTTTGCGAGCCGGTTATTTCTGGCCTACTATCTTCAAGGATTGTATTGAAGCAGTTAAGAAGTGCCACCACTACTAGGTGTTCACTCAGAAAATGCGCTCGCATCCAACCCCTCTTCACCCAGTCATTACCGTCGATCACCCAATCATTACCGTCAGTCCCTTCACTAAGTGGGGGGTGGACTTCGTCGATTGCAACCAAACTTTGGCTGGGGGGCATCAACAGATTATCGTGGCCGTCGACTACTTTACTAAGTGGGCCGAGGCCATGCCTACAATTAAACCAGATGGGAAGAATGCAACCTTTTTCATATTCAATCAGATTATCGCCCGGTTCGGTATCCCGAGTGAGATTGTCACTGACCATGGCAGTCACTTTCAGAATGAGATGATGGAAGAACTAGCAGCTAAACTGGGGTTTAAACATAGTCACTCTTCTCCTTATTATCCCCAGGCAAATGGGCAAGTAGAGGCCGTTAACAAGTCTCTCAAGACCATTTTGCAAAATACTGTCAGTTAGAGTAAATCTAATTGGCACATCATGCTATATCCTGCACTCTGAGCATACAGAACCTCTATCAAGACTGCCACCGAATTTTCCCCTTTCCAGTTAGTACACGATGTGGAATCGATATTACCCATTGAATGTGAAATCCCTTATCTTAAGTTGGCAGTCGCGCTCCTACCTGACACTTCTGATCTCGATTGACGCCTTGTATACCTAGAGAGTCTTGATGATCAACGTGGAGACGTCTCTACGACTATCGAGGCAAACAAACGACGTGTCAAGGTCCAATATGATAAGTCTGTGTGTCTTCGATTGTACGCTGAGGGTGAGTTGGTCCTCTTGTATGATCAAGCCAAAGAACCTCTGGGGTAGGCAAGTTTAAACCCATGTGGCACAGTCCTTACATCGTGCGACATGTTTTAGAAAAATGAGCCTATGAGTTAGAGGATTACGAAGGGAATAAGTTAAAAGTGACATTAAAATCTCTCTATGGCTAGGGTGAACCACAACAGACAGGAGTGACTGTAGAAATCGACTCAGTTCCAACATATGCTATATAAACTAATGTGCGAAGGAGGTAAGAAAGAGGCCTACCTCGTCCAAACGTTTGATGATGTCCACCGTTGAGCACTTCGACCCAAAACTTTATACTTGCAACAAGTTCTCAACAAACAAGCAAAGCAAGCATATAGTGATAATATAACAGGTTAGCACATTAGATAGCATAATCTATTAATATTCAAAACAAACATGCCCGTGAATCATAATACATATATTTGCATGATATCAATTGGACGGGAAATGAGTATTTCTATTAATAAATGATCAGCAGAAGTGAAAACATTACAGACTTCCATATCGACATGGTTCGGAACCGAGAAACCGAGTTCCTTCCAACTGGGCCTCCACCACTTCAATCCTCTACAAAAGGCAAGTTCATATAAGGAAGACAAAGAGGTTCTCCATCAATAAGGGAAGAGCTTGGGGGCTGGACACTGTGTTCATAATTAAAGGACAAAGGGATGAAGACTTAATAATGAAGTAATAATTTCTCCATAGTAACTTTGCTCTCAAAGTTGAATTCTCTCTTCTTTTCTATAGCTTGGAATTGGCTTCTTTATAGCCTTCAAAATGCAACTGAAGGGCCGAGTCAGAATGTTTCCAGTATATGGAAGACCAAGGATTAGAGATCTTCTGTCGTGACATGGAAACCCGACATTTATTTTTGATTTTTTGGCACAAATCCCGATGTACGCGGGCTGCAGTGGCATAGCCAGCATATACACATGCTATAGAACTTGCAAGGTGCGTACAAGTGGAAAAATATTTATTTTTGTCTTTGGATTCATTAATCAGGGAAAGTAAGTTTGCATAGGGAAATAGAATAAGGCCCTCTATGCAAGATTGCATAGGGTGAGGCAAATCTTGTTCTAACACGGGTATGGTACGACCGAGAAATGCCATCAGCTGTATCGTATGACGTTTCCCAACCGTACCAGCCCGTACGACCGACATTTCGACCGTTCTAAGGTGCTATAGAGACCAAATAAAAAAAAAAATAGGGGGCCATGGGGCCCCCAAACTGTCATTTATAATTTTTTTTTGCCTTTTCTATATTCTCCAATGAGAATAAAATTGATTTTCTCCCTTTTGTTTTCATTTCAAAAAGAAATTTCTAGAAACTAATAGAAACCATAAATAACCTTCCTTTTGTTGAAATATTGTAACTGAAAAGAGTATTCTTTTTATTATTGAGTCATTATTCATTAGATCAATCCCCTTTTGTGGATTGATCATTTCGAGCATTGTAATTGACCAAATACCCTTTTGTGGATTGGTCAAGCCCTAATTATGTTATGCAAATTAAGAAGTCGGCCCCCAGGCCTAATTAAAGTGGTTTTAACCATTAAGAAGACAAGTCGGTGCTGCCCAGTGAAGAGACACCTTTCTAGCACCTCCCAGCCAGTATAAATAAAAGAAGCCACCACCTCATTATCTCACTCACTCATTCACTCATCAAGTGCACAAGTTTGGTAGCTACAGTTGGGAGAAAAAGGAAGAGAGAGACACATTGCTCAATGTTGGATATTCTCTAGTGTTTTGGTTTATTGTCTTGGCTTTGTATTGGCTATCTATATTAAGGAAGTTTTTGCTGGGTTTTCTCCCCCATGAGGGTTTCCCAAGATAAATGTTGTGTATCTTGTGATTGTGTTTCTCTTAGTGATCCTACCTATGCTATTGTTATCTAGTAAATTGAAAAGAAACCTAATAATAGCTCAAAACTTAACACCTTTGCTATAAGAAACCATTTGCTTCACTCATTCCCTACACTTTCATTAGCAAGCGAAGCTTCCTACAACAAAAAGAAGGAGATTGTGTGTGGTTTTCGTGAGCAAATTTCTTTTCTATTTGGTGAGCAGATTTATTTTATGTTTGCTTAGCATATTTTTTTACTCTTGGTGAGCATTAGCAAATTTCTGTTTTGTTTGGTGAATAGATTTTCTTCTTGTTCATGGCTTTTCAAAGTGTTGTTTCGTCTGCCCCTAGAGCTGCTGAAGTAAGCAAGCATCAAAAATACTATCCTCTTTGGAGGCATGTTACTAAGGTCAAGGTTATGGGTGTTGGTGGAGGTTCATGGGAATGAAGGTGCAATTTATGCAAGAATGATAAGACCTTCAAGGGATCTTACACAAGAGTCAAGGATGACATTTTGCATTCTCAAAGTGTTGTTTCATCTGCCCTTAGAGTCATTGAAGTAAGCAGGCATAAAAAATACTATCCTCTTTGGAGGCATGTTACCAAGGTCAAGACTATGGGTGTTGGTGGAGATTCATGGGAATGGAGGTGTAATTTATGCAGGAAGGATAAGACCTTCAAGGGATCTTACACAAGAGTCGAGGATGACATTTTGCATGAAGGGAAGGGTATTGAAGGTTGTCCACATACTCTTGATCTGTAGGTGAGAGATAAATTCCAGAAAGAGCATGATGATACTCAAAAAATTAAGGATAATAGATCCAAGACTACTATGCATGGCACTAGCAAGCATCCTCCTTCCTTGGGTGTTAGCAATGAGCCAAGGATTGTTCATGAAGCAAGGAAGAAGAGGGTGCTAGAGGTAGAAAACGAGATATCCAAAGGCCCTGAAGGACGAGGTGCAACTACAGACAACAGATTGATGAAGATGTTCAACAATCAAAAGAGAGAAGAAGCAGAGTCAAGAGTGGTAAGGTCTATATTTGCATGTGGCATCCCATTTAATGTGGTTTGGTCCCCCTATTGGAAGGATATGGTGAAGGCTATTAATGAGGCTCCTCAAGGTTTCAAGGGGCCAAACTATGAAAAACTCAGAACAATGTTGTTCTAGAAAGAGAGGGCATTGATTCATGATATTCTCAAACCAGTTCGTAGCTCATGAACCAACACAAGGGTTTCCTTTATCTCTGATGCATGGATTGATACAAAGCGAAGGCCCTTGATCAATGTTATTGCATCATCACCAACAAGAGAGATGTTCTTAAGAGCAGAAGATTGTTCTGACGAGGTAAAAGATAGAAAATTCATTGCTGATATTTTAATTTCTGCTATTGAACAAGTAGGGACATCAAATGTGGTGCAAGTTATTATAGATAATGCACCCATTTGCAAAGTTGCAGAATTGATTGTTGAGAGTAGATATCATCATATTTTTTAGACTTCTTGCAATGTCCATAATTTAGATTTGATTTTAGAAGAGATAGAGGAAAAAAATGAATGGATTAAGGAGGTCACAGGGCAAGCTAGGGAGATCATTAAATTCATTACCAACCACCACCAATCTCAAGCAATTTATCGAGAATACTCCAAATTGGAGTTGCTCAAAGTTGCTGAGACAAGATATGCCTCAAACTTCATCATGTTGCATCGCCTTGTTGAGGTCAAAAGTGCATTGATAAGTACGGTGGTGGGTGTGACTTGGGCTGAGTGGAGACAGGCA
>ML786705.1:582367-593682 GCA_009831015.1 Picea engelmannii | reverse complement strand
GTCTAACCACCATGCTCAGACTGTGCTCTCCTCTCTTTAAATCCTCTATCATGGACCATACTCAACCAAGGAACCTCAGTGAAGTCAACGCTTGTCAATCCATGATTATCCTCGATCCTGGGTATGGTGAGGGAAAAGCAAAACTCCACAACTCCTCTCACAACATTCCCACCATGACGCAAACCAATCACCGCCTCAACTCAGTCGGTCATCAACCTCATCTAAAACAATCCATCACTCGAATGAATGCCAGGATTCCACCTCAACATTGGAAGTCCACCACTCCCAATAATTGCCAACTACTACTGTGTCCCACCAATAACCATCGGAGTCCAAATGAGCCAAATTCCTGATGTGTAATCTCTGTAGCAGATAATTCCATCCGCTACTCCGCCAGTTGCAATCTCAATGAACCGATCCAAATAATTCTGGATCTCATCTTGTGCACTCAACGCATTGAATACAGAGTCCAAATGGATAAATTGTCATGACCACAATGCCCCATATCTCACCCCACTAGCTCTGGTAATCCTTTCCTGTCCTATTGCATAAAATGAGGGCATCAAATAATAGTAATAGGTGCCTCCGCCACTTCATGAAGGATTGGAAGGTGACTAGTGCACTGGTCAACCCCAAGGGCATGACCACGAACTCATGATGATAATCAAGAATAAACTTGTGAGTACCCTGCTCCTTGGCCCAAGCCTCATGATATCCTAGATGAAAATCAATCATCGAGGGATACACTATTCACCGAGGCTTATCCATCCACTCACTAACCCTGGGTATCCTCAACCCAATGGTATACTCAATGACACTGTCAGTGGGTCTCCCTAGAGGGCACGCTCCAAACTCTGTTGTGCACCACCATGTGCCAATGTATAATCTTGTATACTGTGATATACTCATGTGTCCTCCTATATCGTCCCGTGCTTTGTATGTGCTACTGAATCCAACACTCTACTGATGATGGTTAAACCTGTACCCCAGAGAGTGTCCATGTCCATCATGTACCTGTCTACCCAATCCATGGACGCATATGCCTCCTCACGGGCTGGTCCACAAGGAAGGTGCTCAACCATCTCCTTTATAGCTAAACTCTGACCCTCTATTGAGCTCTCCAAAAGAAAGGGCTCCTGACCCCCACAATGCCAAATCAGAGTGCAATCCAAACTCTCCTTGAGTATCTGCAACTTAGAATGCTCCACGTTCGGACTCATCATAAGAGGCTCCTCCCTCAAATCATGAGTGCTACTCATGCCCTCGGGTGTCACGACTTCCAAAGATGGAGTCCCTGCTGTTGTCAATGATAATGAGCGTGCCAAACTCAGCTGGTAGCAAAGTTCCTCATCAACACCAATTGACATACTTACTAGATGATACCATGCAATGATGGGACTCATGTGGACTGCCATCCTCATACAAAATTTCTGATTTGTTTTCATCCACCAAATCACCCCCTTCTTTGTCGTCCTCCATGCATGGCTCCTAAGAAGAGAGATCAATATCGCAGGTACATATCTCTAACGACACTTCCAGGTAGAGGCACCATCTGGTAGCAGCGGTAATGATCACCGACTCTTAAGTACTTCAAGGGTGATTGCAACTGGTACTACGACTGCCACTGCAACTGATACTGATATTACCACTGGTTTTGAGTTTGCAACTGCGACTGCAACTTAGGGTTTTATGAGGAAACCCTAATTTTTCCAATTTCAAATTTTGAAATTCTGATCTAGGAGATAGATGCGCTAAGTTGAGGCGAGTAAGTTGGTGCAGTCAGATTTATGAAAATCCAGACCATCCTAGTACATCCAGTGTCCAGAAACCTCCACTCTTTTTGGATACTTCCTATGAGAAAAATATTAAGACATATATGAAGTTCAACAGAGAACCCAAACTACAAGAAATTTCTCTTGTTGATCTTGCTAAGGATGTGTCACAGCTAAAAACAGAGGTCAATACCCTCAAAAGGGACCTACAAACGCTGTATGAAGGAATTGAGCATTCCTATCCTATAGACCATTGGGCCAGACAAGAGATTCTTTTACTACAAGCAAAATTGGATTCTATTCCTCCTCCACTAGAAGATCTTCCACATAAAGAGTATCCAGGAGAATCCAGTCAGAATCCAACAGAGATTGAAGATACTGTACAAGCTTTTTCTAATATGCAGGTGATGCCAGTCTCCTACCAGAAATATTGTGTAAATATTAATATTTCTATTGGTGAGCAAGTTTTCAGTCTGATCGCCCTAATAGATACTGGATCAGACATAAATATGTTGAAAAAAGAAAAAATTCCTGTTTCTTTATGGGAAACCAGTTATGGCTGTGTGACTGGTGTGGGCAATCAAGATTTAAATCTTCAGTATGAAACTACTAAAGCCAGAGTTCTAGTTGGTAACTATGAAATTGGGGTAAGATTCTATATTACCGATTCCCCCTTTGATTGTATTTTAGGAACACCATTTTTATCTGTTGTATCTCCCCATGGTTCATGCGTCATCAACGGTAAGCCTGGTTATTTTATCACAATACCAGCCATACAGGGACAACCCTGTCAAAGAATTGAGCTGCCTTTTGTTTCAGAACATTATTGGCAATTAAGTTATTTACATTGTATGGTGATATTCAAACAGTTTAATTCTGAAACTGGCAAATCAGAGCAGCGACAAATTTATGATAGTCTGCCATGGATCCAATATAAAACCAGATGGCAACCTACATGGATATGCAGACGATCAGAAACAGTGGAACTAGGCCTTCCAGGGTTTTCGAGGAATACTTCTCCCACAGTACTTCCTCCCCAACACATTCTTGGCCAGATGAATTTACCAATTATCAGCACTAGCAGAGAAAAGCTGATTGATTTAGGAGACCTTAATCGACTCAGGACTGCAGAAACTCAATGGTATGAACATTCTATCAGTGCCTGGTGTCGAAGCCCCCTTTATCATTCATTTCAGATAAATCATATGCGTGCTGTAGCAGAATGGCCAGATGGTGACCCAGAAAACCAAATTCATGGTCTTACTTATGACCAATATAAAGCAGCCTGGTATCATGCTTTCCTCTGGAAAAGCAGGTTTGAATTCTTCTACACCCAAATAAGATTTGCTCACATGTTCAGAGAATTTGAACAACCAGATTGGCTTCAAGATTGGTGGGAAAGTTTTGGTCTGCATCCTCTTGGTGTTAATCCTCAAGTAAGCGAAACAATGAGCATGTTTGAAGGACCATTTCACAGAAGTTTGAGAACTATCAGAGATCTCTATTCAGAAGAAGACTTCAGAGAAATCCTTATTGAAGAAAAACACCCATGGGTGCTCAGAACCAAGTTTATGCTGGAAGATGATGGACCGGATACTGATCCTATACTTCTACAACAGGTATATACCATGCATTGGGACCCGTATAATTTCAATCACTATCAAGATCGTCCTCCAGATTGATAAAATCTTTCTCAGTCGTGTTAGCCGACAGTTAGTAGAGCTAGCCGGTTTTCGTGGTTTGTCCGTTACAAACTCCACAGTGTAATTATTTATATAATATATTTAGATGTCTTAATAAATGGTATCAGAGCCATAAACATCATTTTGCCCCGGGTATGAGTACATCTCTTCGCTCTGTACATTATTGTCAAATGTCGTTTTTGTCTCTGTAAATCTCTGTAAGAGTGTGTTTCCATTGGAAGCTTTTCTGCTTTAACCTGGGGATAAGGCCAGGAGCTTGAGTGAACTCTAGCTGAGCTCTGCTCTACGTCTAGCTAGTAACTCTCAACGCCCTCCCTTTCGGTGTTAAAGAAAAAATAGTCCCAATGGAATCAAGTCGTTCTATGTCTTTTAGAGAAATCAGAGAGTCTGAGCAAACCTCTACTTCAGGATCTGATGGCTTAGCTGAAATGTTTTCCCTAAACCGAACATCCTCTGTAAACCAAGCAGAACTAGAAATAGTAGAAGAAAATCCTCAAGCTGCTTGGAAACTTCCAGCTATTGATCCTGGATCTATTTATAAAGATCTCTCTCCTTTTCATTTAAAAGCCATCACCAGAGTATTTGTCAAAGAATCTACTAGCACTATACAGCAGAATAACAATGAAATTCAAACCATATCCCTTTTGAATCCTGAAGAGATCAAGAAGACTGCTAAGAAGCATGGTTGTAAGTTTGTTCATTTTGGATGCATCAGAGTAGGAATCAATGCCTTGGTCCACAAAGGAATCAATGCATATGTCTTATGCATTCTAAGGGATCTAACACATGAAAAATTCACGGATTCCATTATTGGAGGTATTGTAGCTCCTTTGTCTAATGGCCCAGTTTACTTTGACTGTTATCCAAACTTTGCTGCTTCAGTCACTGATGAAACTCTTGGAGACATTCTAAAACTCCAGATATTGACTTCAGGTTTCCAAATGAAAAAGAAAAGACAAAATATTGCTATCTTGGCTAAGGGATGTTTTCGCTATACCAATACCATGTACCCTGCAGTTTTGCATGCTCCTAGTAAAGATTCTATGGCCAGTACTCTAGTCTTAACAGATGCCTTGAACCAAAAGGTTGAACATAGTACTATTCGCTGGGAAGATCTGAGTTTTCCCACAGATTGGGTAATAGACACTCCAAAGATCCCTATACAAAAGGCTATTACCTCTGCACAAATTAAAGAAACTGACAGCTCTGCAATACTATCTTTTCCCCAAAGTCAGTTATCTAGAAGTACTACATGGCCTAAACCTTCTCGGCATCCCCCTCCTATTCCTTCATTTTGTGTACATACTTCTTTGCAACAGATTGCTAGTCAGTTAGATGATTCTCCTTTTTCTGTGCAATGTCCTGATTGTAATACTTTAGTCAGTCTATCTTCTCTGCCTACTACTCCGAGAACCTCTGATGTACAGTTCACCCATCAAAAGCATAATCCTCGGACACAATTACCACCTCCTACTTCAATTTCAAAGGATGTTTGTCCACATCCTCAATGCTCAGATATTCCTTTTCCCCATGATACACATAGTCTCCCAATGGTCAGACAGTTAGATCAAGAAGTTGCTGAAAGATTAACAAAACCTTTTGCTAAAAATCTGAGAAAACCTTCCTCCTTAGAAATCAAAAGATATCTCAGACTTGCCAAAGGATGTCCTAAGACCATTGTATCTGAAGTCTGGATGAAAAATATGTTGAATTGGGATTTGTATACTCATCCCAGATCTCTTGAATTTGCAAACTCAACCAGCCTGACAGATAAGATTGCTCTAGCTCAAGAATGGAAAGCATATATGGACAAAAACCAAATATACCTATCCTTTTATGAGTGGCATTATACACAGCTAAATCTCTCCCTACTCGAACCTATATCCTCTCCACTCATATCCTGTCCAGTCCAAATTAGTTCCCTTTCTGAAATCGGAAAAGAAATTAGAAAGATAAAAAGTTCACAAAAGAAAGAAGAACAGAAAGAGCAGTCTAAACAGAAATGCAAATATAAACATCAACAATTTCATATCTTGTTGAATCTGCGAATACAAGATTTGCATTTCAAATTAAAGACTCTAATTGATACTGGTTCTGATCTGAATCTTCTAAATCAGCATGTGATACCAGTCGCCTATTGGGAAAAGGCAGAACTAACTGTATCAGGCTTGGGTAATGTACCTACTTCCCTATCTTACTGTATTCCCCAAGCTGTTACCTGTTTTAATGAGCATTGCCTCTGTATGAAGTTTTACCTAGCAAAAATACCAGTTGCATGTATTCTTGGCACTCCCTTTCTCTCTGTTGTATCTCCACATGGCTCAACCTTTATTTCTCCAGACCATCCTGGCTATTTTATCACTCTCCCTTCAAAAAAGGTTATCAAACTCCCTTTCATCTCTGAACCGAAATGTATAGATAACATTGAAATAAACCTTCTCAAATTCCGTCGTCTACAAGAATTAAAGGATGAAAAGAGTTCTTTGTCTCTGAGCCTGAGATTACAAACTCCTCAGATACAACAAAATATAGCTTATTTTGAAAAACTTTTCATAGATATGGTCTGTTCAGAACTTCCCACTGCTTTTTGGAAGCAGAAGAAGCATGTGGTATATCTTCCATATAAAGAAGATTATGCAGGACATCCCTGCAAAAGCAGAGCCATCCCCATGAATGCAGAATATCAAAAGATGTGTGCCGAAGAAATCCAAACACTGCTAGACAGAGGATTGATTCAGAAATCCAACAGTCCTTGGAACTGCTACGGTTTCTATGTAAATAAGCATTCTGAACAAATTAGAGGTATACCCAGATTAGTGGTAAATTACAAACCACTAAACAAAGTTTTGGCTGATGATACTTATCCGATCCCTAACAAAAGTAATCTGGTAACCCGGATTGCTAGAGCAAAGATCTTTTCCAAGTTTGACCTCAAATCAGGGTTTTGGCAAGTCGCCATTGCAGATAAAGATAAATTTAAAACAACATTCAATGTCCCTGCTGGTCATTATGAATGGAATGTCATGCCCTTTGGGCTAAAGCATGCTCCCTCAAAATTTCAAAGGGTAATGGATGAAGCCCTAAAGCCATATTTTGAGTGGTTAATTGTTTATATTGATGATATTTTAGTATTCTCCTCATCTTTTGAGCAACATTGCAAGCATCTGTACAAATTCCTTCATGCTTGCCAACAAGCTGGTCTTGTCCTCTCCAAAAAGAAAATGGAACTATTTCAAACTGAGGTTAAATTTCTGGGTCATATTATTTCTAGAGGACAAATCTCTCTCCAGCCTCATGCAGTAGAGTTTGCAGACAAGTTTCCTGACAAAATCTTGGATAAAACGCAACTCCAAAGATTTTTAGGCAGTCTTAATTATGTCAGTCATTTTTATCAAGACTGTGCTTCTGATAGAAGACTTCTAAACCAAAGATTGAAGAAGGATACAGGACCGTGGACTGAAGCCCACACTAAAGCTGTCCAAAAAATCAAAGCCAAGGTAAAACAACTTCCTATTTTACATGTGGCAAATGATTCTTATGAAAAAATTGTTGAAAGCGATGCAAGCAATCTAGGATGGGGTGCTGTTCTAAAACAAAAGAATCCCCAAGGTAAAGAGGAAGTTATACAGTTTGCTTCAGGATTGTGGAACCCTGCTGAACACAACTATTCTGTCCTTGATAAAGAAATCAAAGCTGCTCTCAATAGTATTTACAAATTTGAGCTATATCTGATTTATAAGAAATTTTTACTCAGAACAGATGCAGCTGCCATGAATAAAGTTCTCCACAAAGAACTTCGAAATCCAGGAGATCACAAATTTGCTAGATGGCAGGCACTCTTTAGCAACTTTGATTTCACTATTGAACATATTAAAGGGACTAACAATTCTCTTGCTGACTTCCTTAGCAGGGAACACCTCCAGATTACTCATCAGGTTCATATTGTCTCTATACAATTACGAGATGATAATGAACACATAGAAAATATCCCAGACAGCTTGGCATGGGAAGATTATAAACAATTATGGGTACCTAGATGGGGACTCCGTCAAAAGAAAACTATTGGACTAGGTACTCATGTTCAGTATACTACATTGGTTCCTGAAGTCCGAAGACAGGAAACAGGAAATCTGCTCTCCAGAATCATCTCTCAAGACACCAGTCTTGCCCATGAAGCTGGTACCCATCTATCAGAATGGTTTCACGACATCCAACCCATCTGGCAAAGGGAAAAGAGGGAATACACTGGAAAATATTTCTCTCTGGATAGGCCAAGAACATTAGTACAATGGCCAGAACAAAATCCAAATATCATCTTTCCAGAGACATTTTATGGATATTCAGGATATTCTCAACTATGGTGGAACCTATTATACGATAATAGTACCTATTACATCCTCAAGTTTGGAGCAATAATGACAAATACCAGATTCTCTCCTCCTTCTTGGTTGTATGACTGGTGGGTAGACTTTGGCCTCAATAAACAAGAAGCAGATCCCCTTGTTCTTTCCCGTTTCTGCCAACTCTACCAAGTAAGAGATTTGAATTTTCAAGGGCCAAATGACTATGAAATCTACATGCTGTATATCCAAAATCATTTTCAATGGGCCCTACAAATTCGTACCATGATCCTCAGGCAAAATAATGAACTCAAATATATTCGAAAGATTTATACAAAAGCCTGGGATACACTAACTTATCCTGAAAGATTTTCTACCTTTATCGAAAATGACTAAGAAAATCTTTTGAATACAAAGTCGAGTTAGCCGACATTGGATGGAGCTAGCCGGTTTTCGTGGTTTGTCCGTTACAAACTCCACAGTGTAATTATGTATTTAGTGTCTTAATAGCAATCATGAAGACTCGGAGCACTTCTCCGACTTTTGGTGAGGTTTGACCCACATCTTCATGTGCGCTCTACTATTGTTTACTTTAATCTTTGTCGTCCTTGATGGGATCTTGCACGATAACCCATGGGGACCTACATATCTTGCTTTCGGTGATTTACACGGGAATCCTACGTGACAACCCGTCCATCACTCCTATTGTATAAATAAAGCTTGTCGGAAGTGGTACGAGACACCCTCGTGAAGTCATGTGGTGGCCAACACATGGGGCCATGAGTCTCATCTTGTATCCGAAGTAATGATATCTTTACTCCTCCCATTTACTATATAAGGAGGATGAAGCATTCATTCTCGGCATTCGAATTTGAGTCCAAGTTTGAGTCGTCTAGCGCCCTCTCTCTGCGCTTGTGTCTTTCTGTCTTAGGATCTCGGGAAAAGCCTGCGCGATCTGGCTCAGCCAGCGTGAACCTAAAGTGGCTCTGAGATATAGTCGAGTCTGTCCAGTGTGTCTGTGTGAGAGCATCCTGCTCTGTGTCAAAGAGTGTAAGGGCCTCCAGCCCATATTTGTAATACCCGATGCACATTTGTGCATATTAATATAAAGGCTCTGTTATATAAGCTTCCGCATTACTCTGAAAAATCTTAAAGTTGTGTCTATTGCAGCCTCCGTTTAAATCCTGATTAATCTTGATATGCTGTCTATTCTTTTGGTTCTTGAGCAAAGGTGATGTAGTGTGAAGCCTGCGATAAGTACTTGGCCTTGGAGTCCGGTGTGAAAGTAGTCCAGAGGAGCACCCGTAAGCAGCAGTGAGGTTGGTAGCGTAAGTCCCGCTTAGGCAGGTGGCCGCAAGGGCAGCATTGTAGGCCGAAGGCGAGTCTGAAAGGTGCAGACGCTCAGTGTCATATAGCATCGCCAGGGGTGGGAAAGTTTGCCGCTCAAGAAACATCAGGAGGAAGAGACGACAGCAGCAAGTGTCAATATCTCGTGGATCTGATCCGAGATTAAGGGCTCGCAAGGAAGAGACGACACACTCAAGTGTCAAGGACCAGCGTGCACATCTGATGCCGGGGCGATAAGCCAGCAAGCTCCAAAACGATTCTGCAAAATCTACTCCGTCGGAGGGAGCCCCTGCTTTACAAAACTTGACCAGCGGATTTCTGGACTAGTGCTTCTGGTTTTTGGGTACTTATGGTACTCTGGTACTTTGGTTTTCTGGTTTTTTGGTACTTTGTGAAAACTAGGGTTTCACTTTTTGGGAGATCTAGCCACTAAAAAGTTCCGTTGAGGATGCCAAAGTGATCCTTGAGGAAGGGCACACTTTTCTAGATGGTTTTGTGGTTGAAATACTTCTTCAATAAAAATCCCTAATTTGCATGTACGACAATAGTGACGTTTTTCACTTTCTCTTGTGAAAGATGCTCTCTTCATCTTAGCTCTGATACCATGTTAAGGTTTAAGCTATTATTAGAGTTCTTTTCATTTCACTAGATAACAAAGCATAAGATAGGATCACTGAGAAATACACAATCACAAGAGACACATCATTTATCTTGGGAAACCCTCATGGGGGAGAAAACCCAGCAAAAACTTCTTTATTATAGATAGCCAATACAATACCAAGAGATAACTCAAACAAATATAGAAAGTCCTCTCCCAAGAATGCACCTCTCTCTCTCTCTCTCTCTCTCTTCTCCAACTACAGCTTCGAAACTTGCTTCTCAATGAACAAGTGAGTGTGTGTCTAAGGGAGGTGCTAGCCTCCTTATTTATATAACTCTGGAACGTGTGGAGGTGTCTTTTCACTGGCATGGTCGACTTATCAATCTGGGTGGTTATAACCACCTTTAATATATTCTGGGCCGACTTCTTATTTTGCCTATTACAATTATGTTTTGACCAATCCGCAAAAAGGGATTTGGTCTTTTACAATAGCCGACATGATCAAACTGCAATAGGGGATTGAGCTAATGAATAATACAACAATAATAATTATAATACACTTTGCAATTACATTATTTCAACACATGTAAGAAGGATATAGCTTAGATCTGCTACAATAAGCTCGAATCTGCTGCATGCAAGAAGGATATAACTTGGATTTGCTGCAATAAGCTCGGATCTGCTGCATGCAAAAAGGATATAGCTTGGATCTGCTACAAGAAGCTTCGATTTGCTGCATGCAAGAAGGATATAGCTTGAATCTATTGCAGTAAGCTAGGATATGCTGCATGCAAGAAGGATATAGTTCGGATCTGTTGCAATAAGCTCCAATCTGCTACATGCAAGAAGGATAAATCTCATATTTGCTGCATGCAAGAAGGATATAGCTCGGATCTGTTGCAATAAGCTTGGATCTGTTGCATGCAAGAAGGATACGATGCATGCACTCTAGAATATGTTGCCAAGATAAATCCACGCTATATCTTTGATCTGAATCTGCGTGAATCCTGAACCTGTAAATGAAGTGAATCCTTAAGGAAGGATCCAATCCTGTACTCTGAATCCTGATGAAAAATCTGGATAATTCTTTCAATAGACTAGGGTGTCTCTCTCAACACCGAAATCTATCAATGGTGGTGGTTTTCTCCATAAATCCACAAAACATGAAGAAAGTAGCTTTACTTCTCCTCTGAGGTCTAATTCTCAACTCAACTCATACATAATGGTGAATTAGATCGACTTTTCTCCTTTATACTCCCTTCCTCATCTAATTTCCTGTTCACTTTATTAATTAAGTGACTTTTCCCTAAGTTTTGACTTACCAATCACTTAAGTCACTTAAAACACCTTTTTGCTTCTAATTTTACATTCACTTTAATTTATTCAGTGACTTTTCCTAAGTTTTATCTTTAATAATCACCTAAGTCACTTAAAACACATTTTTTTCTTTATTTTCATCTAATTCCACGTTCACTTTAATTAATTAAGTGAATTTTCTTAAGTTTTATCTTTAATTATTATTTTAAGTCACTTAATCACCTTTTTCCACTTT
>ML786705.1:542339-558405 GCA_009831015.1 Picea engelmannii | reverse complement strand
TATTTAAGATCTAAACCATGTGCATGAGAGAGAAAGAAAATAGACTTGAAATTAAACTAAGCAATAAGATAGATCTAGTTAGATTACTCAAGTGTTGCCTAATAGGCTTAAGATTATGATGTAGATCTAAAACATAAACAATTATATCATTGAACCATAGATCACATCAATCATCTACCACTTAACCTTACCTATTGGGGTATTCCTCTCCCAACTAGGTAGGCAATTAATTAGGTTTTGCTTAGTTAGGTTAGATTCTTTTTAGATTTAGAGATTAGGGAAAACAAGTAAAAGATAGAGAGAGAAACTAAGAAAGTAAACTATCAAGCAAACAAGCAAGTAAAGACAAACCTACCCCACGTCCTAGGTTGAGAAGGTGCCCCTCACCTTCTAAACCTCACGTCTTAGCTAGAAGGAAAAGAAAAAATGCTAATAAATGAAGCCCTAGCTATATCTATGCTACACAACAAGCTCACACAAAGAGGGAGGCCATACCACTCCTTCATCTATAGGTGTGAACCACTAACAAGCAAGAGAAAGAGGCAAAAATGTACCAAAATGAAGAAAAATGAAAGGTAGGGTTGAGAGATAGCTACCAAACCCCTTGGAGGGCCTTCTAGTGTTGTGTGGATGTCCTTTGGGCAGCCAATAGTCCTCTCAATCATATCTAAGCCTGTAAAACTAGCAAGATATGCTTGCTAGGAAAACTACACACAACCAAGAAAAGTGATGGAAAAACCCTTGCTTTTTAGGGCAAGAACTTTCCACAAGAACAAGAGAGTATATGTGATGTAAATGACCTATCTAAATATGTTATGCTAGCTGAAAAATGAATGTGTATGAACAACAATATAGATGAAGAGTAAAAGGTTAGAGAAATGGAGTGTATGAGTGCTTCAAGAGACCCTTCTCCTTGAAGAAGTTCCCAATGAAACCCTTGAAATATAAACCTGCAAAACTTCCTCAAGTGATGTGCATACGAGAGATAATATGTTGATATATGTAAATAAAATGACACTTCAATCCTATCCAATACATCAAGATAGATAAACCCATAAGCATATGCATTAATAGATCTACTTTGATAACACTTTACCTAAGATCAAAAGTTGCAATCACCCAAAGAAATCATTACAATGTTACCTCATAAGCATAAAAAAACCAAGCACACGCATTGCTCCTCTAGTTGTCCTCCAAATTTTCTCCTTTATTATTATTACTCAAGAAAAATAAGACTTGGCGAGAAAATACTCCAAAACCCTAGAGCATAGAATGGAAATGAATGCAAAAATGGGAAGAGAGAGAGAGATGAAAATCAAGTAGCATAACAATAGCTCAAGACATGGTGAGTTGGGAGTGAGAAATGAGATCTATTTATACTTGGAGAGGAAAAACTACCTCTCTTGGATCTATGCCAAGTGTCCACCAAGCAAATGAGTAGATCTCAAGGTTAGGGTGCACCATCTAGGGTTTGAAAGTTAGATCTAGGGTGTAGAAAAATGTAGGAGGCGTTGGGATCAAGAAAAGAGGTGTTGGAGGCATTGGCATTGATTCCAAGGAAGGTGATATTTCTCAAATAATTTTTAAAAAATCATTTGTGGAGTTTCTAGATGGAGGGGGGCGTAACTCCTCTTGGAGGGCGCAAAAAAGGGGTGAAATGGAAGGAATGGAGGGGCATTAATGAGAAAAAGGGAGTGGGATCAACTTAGGAGGTGATGTGGGGGTTAAAGATAGTCATAACTCATGAGAGGGGGCCCCATTTAAGTCACAATATCCACCAACAAGAAAAAAACGTCAATCCCCCTAGGGGGGTGTAACTTTTGAGTGTGTAGAGGTGGAAAAGGGTTAGACAAGGTTGGAAAATGTTGGGAGGGTCATGTTATGCTTAGGGGGTCTCTCTCTAACCATCATTTCACCTTTTCACATCCTCTAACTCATTATTAAAACTTTTACATTTTGCCATGTTTGAACTTTAGCAATTAAAATTGTTGTTTTAGACTGACTGACACTCAGGGTGGACAAACCCATGGATAAAGTTGTCCGACTGAGATGAAACTTGGTCCATGGATGTAGGGGGTGTTATTCCATTTTTTTTAGGCACAAATACCCCTATCAAAAGTCCAAAGACCCTATTTTTACTATTATTGCTAAAAAATAATTAAATAATTAAATAATTAAACCTCCAAACTTAGGGAAATTTAATTAAAAATTAATTAATTAAAAAAACTAACTTAAACTCGACGGAATTCCGCGAAACTTTCTAAGATGTCTTGCATGGTGACTTACAATGATTCCCTATAATAGTTACCAAAACATAAGCCCACTAGAACGTCGTTCATCACTTTGGAGGAATTATTGCAAGTGTGAGGGAAAAACTCAAGGGAAATCAATAAGGCTGAAAAGCTCAACTGATAACCTAAGGATAAAAAACTCTCGGTGAAAGGAACTCTCCCAGTGAACCTATCCCAAAGTAACTGACCTAGACATGACTCATGCAGACCTATTACATTATTAACCCACACAGGGGTGCGGAAATTCCAATTACAAAATAAAGTGTTGGGACCAAACACTGCCCTATAGGACCAAAAGTCTTTGACAAATTTGCATTTGATGATGCATCTTTTCATGGCACATGAGTTGACCACTTGTGTTAGAGAGGCTGTCAACAGTCTCTATCTGAATCACATTCCAATCAATGACATGATTAGCGTCAGGTACATACTTTTTAAATAATGACACATGGAAAAAATTATGAATACACAAGGATGCAAGCAATGCAAGCATATAAGCAACGTGACCAATCCTCTAATATTTCAAATGGCTCACAACAACGCGCTACTAACTTAGAACAACTCCCCAACTTCAGGGAATTGCGTCTTGCTTTTACTTTCAAGAATACGTGATCCCCCACTTTAAACTCTCGCAACTTTTCTCCCTGTCTTGGGAAACCTTTAAATTCTACCTTATCTTCACCACCTTCTCTTCCATTCCTTGAAGCAGATCTGGCCCAACCACCACTATGTTTGCTAGAATATCCAAGATCACCGCCATGTTGCACTTTTTACCATAAAGTGCCTCGAATGGGCTCATCTTTAATGATGCTTGATACCCTCTATTGTACACAAACTCCACCAAGTAAAGGTAGTATTCTCATTTTGATGGTTTATCCATCACATACATCCTGAGCATATTCTCAATCACTTGATTTACCCTCTTGTTTGTCCATCTAACTCAGGGTGATATGTTGTGCTAAAACTTAGATGGTCCCAAATCCTTTGAATATCCCTTTCCAAAAGTTTGACGTGAACTTGGGATCTCTATCAAACACAATTGTCTTGGGTACACCATGTAACCTAGCAACTTCATGCATGAAAATATCAACAATGTTAGTTTCCTTGTGCGCTGACTTTACTTGAATAAAATGGACAACTTTAGTAAGCTTGTCCACCACTACCATAATAGAATCATGTTGCTTAGTAGTCCTAAGAAACTTTGCAATGAAATCCATGGCTACAAATTCCCACTTCCACTTAGGAATAGGCAAAGGTTGTAGCAAACTAGTTGGATGTTTGTGCTCAACCTTGAAATTTTGACGTTCAATGTATCTAGCAACAAAATCAACAACCTCCCTTTTCATGCATGTTCAGTAGTATTGCTTTTGACTGTTGCACTTGTCTTCTAGTAGTCTGGAAGTCTTGCATAAGGAACTTTATGCATCTCTGACAATAACAAAATTTTCAACTCTTGATCATTAGGAACATAAACTTCACGCCTATACATGAGGATTCCATCCTCCTTTAGCTCATAACCTTCAAGCTGCTGCGACATAACCTGTTGTAATTTTTCATTTTCTGTCTACATAGCGCAGATCTGAGCTGGGAGCTTCTAAAATTCTGTTGCTCAAATCTGACTTGTACATGCTAATGGTTGTAGCCTGCAATTCATGCACCCTCTTGTTGAGTGTGTCAACCACCTTGTTCTCTTTACCCCTGATATGATTTATGTCAAAGTCATACTCACTGAGAAATTCTAACCATCTGCTCTGCCTAGCATTTAAAGTTGGTTGTCCGAATAGATATTTAAGACTGTTATGATCTGTTCTTAGCTCAAATTTTTTACCCATGAGATGGTGTTGCCACATCTTCAAGGCATGCACTATAGCCACCAATTCTAGGTCATGAGTAGCATAGAGCCTTTCATGCTCCTTTATCTTTCTTGACTCGTAACATACCACATGCCCATTCTGACTAAGGACTCCACTCTTCCTTACATGCACATGTGCACACAACAAAATCTTCATCTGGATCAACAATCCTTAGTATTGATGCATTGGTCAACAAACTCTTCAAGTGTTGAAAACTCTTTGCACAATCCGGATTCGAATCAAATTGCTCACCTTTCTTCTGCAAGGATGTGATTGGGTGTGCAATTTTTGAGAATCCTTCAATAAACATTCTGTAGTAACCTGCAAGTCCTATGAAGGATCTCACTTCTTCAACGTTTCTCGGTGTTGGACATTCTTCAATGGATTTTATCTTTGCAGGATCCACAACTATCCCTTCCCCTAAGATGATATGACCCAAATAATGGATCCGTCGCTGGTAAAATGAGCACTTGTTCAACTTTGCATACAAACGATGCTCCCTCAATACCTACAACACCATCCTCAAGTGTTGCTCGTGTTCCTCTTCAGACCTTGAGTAAATAAGTATGTCATCCAGAAACACAGTGACAAACTTATCTAAGTAATTTATGAAAACTCCATTCATCAAACACATAAAGACTGTTGGTGCATTTGACAACCAGAATGGCACCATAGTGAACTCGTAGTGGCCATATCTTGTTCGGAAGGTAGTCTTGTTGATGTCTTCTTGTTTTATTCTCACTTGGTGATATCCAGATTTGAGATCGATCTTTGAAAATATATGTGCGCCTCTCAATTGATCAAAGAGGTCATCTATCCTTAACAAAGGATACTTGTTCTTTATTGTTACTTTGTTCAATTTCCTGAAGTTGATACAAAGTATCAACTTATCATCCTTCTTCTTCGCGAACAATATTGAGGCACCCCAAGGTGACACACTTGGGTGTGTATACCCCTTCTTCAGAATCTCTTCGAGTTACATATGCAATTCCTTCAACTCAGGCGTACTCATTCTATACAGGATCTTGGATACAAGAGTTGCTCCTGACATCAAATTTATAGAGAACTTAATATCTCTTTTCGGTGCAAACCCTCATATCTCTTTAAAGACATCTTCAAATTATTTTAGTACTGCACAATCTTCAACACATGGCACTTTATCCTTAGGTGCATCCTCCATGTGCGTTGCAAATACTTGACATCCCTTTCTGAAGCTTTTCCTGAGCTGCAGAGCTAAAACTTCTCTGATAGTTACAACTCTTGGAATACCTTGAATTGTTCTTAAGTTTCCTTCCCCATCCAAATAAGTAAATGTCTTATTGTAATAATCTAAAACAACATGATGTTGGTCCAACCAATCCATGCCAATGAGGCAATCATACAAGCCCAACAGTATGATATTCAAAATCTGCTCTTGTTCCCAGTCCATTCATTTCCATTGGACATGCCTTGACCATCTCATTTATTTTCCTTTTTTCCCCTATAGCTAACTGCACCAACCAAGGTTTTCCAAGTTTGCCTCGACAATTGGAATCTTTCCACCATCTTAGGATCTAGATAACTATGACTATCTCCCGAGTCAATTAAAATAGCAATGGGTTGGTCATTAATCTTACCTTCCACTTCAATCATGTGTGACTTAAACTCAACTTGCTTGTTGTCCAGGGTTGCGTAAATCCTTGGTACATTTCTGCCCATGTCCTCAACTGTCGCAACTTATTGTACGCTGTGTGCAGTCCTCACTTTTTCAACTCTTTGAGGGCAATCTCTAAACATGTGATCTTCGCCACAACCCCAACATTGAATAGGTTGTTGTCTTGGTCTTTGCCCTGTTATCTCAATCATTTTGGGCTCCTTGGGAGTTGGTTGTCCTTGTGCAGGATTCCTGAAAAATGGTGGCTTAGTCCCTTTCTTCCTTTGTTCCACCTTGCGTTTCATCTTGTTGTCCCAAGCCTTTTGGAAAGTTGATCTTCCCCTTTGAGGATCATAAAGACACTTGGTGCACCTTATGGTTTCCTCCAATGTCTTGGGTCATCATATTATATCTTGTCACTGATAAATGATGGTAGCCCACTCAGGTACCTTTGAATCTTAAATTGCTCATCCTTAATGAATGCGACATATTTCAATAGTTTTAAGAATCTTCTTTCGTACTTGTATAATGTCATACTCCCAAGTTTGAGTTCAAAGAACTCTTTCATTTTCTTGTCATAATAGAGTTTGGTTAAATATTTCTTTTCAAAATATCATTTGAATTCCCTCCAAGTAACCTTCTTCTCATCAATGTGTTGCACCTGCACAAACTGATCCCACCACATTGATGCTTTTCCTTTAAGCTGATAGATAACAATTATCCCTTCTTCTTGCGTAGAGTAATTATGCAGTTGGAAGTACTTACTCATACCCAACAATCAAGTCTCTGCATATTCATTTTTCTTATGCTCACCGTCAAAGGTAGGAGTCTTGATCTTATTCATTTCTCCCCGTAGCTTGCCCACCCTAGTCCTTCTCTTAAGTTTTTGATTAGGAGATGGACTTGAGCTACTGCGTGCTTTCCTAAATGAATGCTTTGGTGAGTGGTGATGTTTCCTATCAACAATTCTTGTTTCTCTTCTCTCATCATGAGACCTGTAACTCCTTGACTTACTTGACTCTGTCTTATTATCAATTTTCTTTTCTATTATGTCCAAGCTTTGCATCAACTCGATGTTGAAGTCATCTTGTTGCTCCTTAGCTTTCATAAGCCTTTCATTATCGAGCTTGTATCTTTGGACATACTTTTGCAATTCCTTTATGGTTTCTACCAAGTTTATGTGCTCCTCCTTGGATTCTATACCATCGACACCCAAACCAACATACAAATCCCAGAATTCATCATCATGGTTGTAAGTCCTCTGTGCATCTTCCATGTCTCTTGTACTTTCTATGCGATTCTCTCTCGATGCTAATTGTTGTTAATTTTGCAAAATGTGCAGGCAATAAGATTTGTTAGATGAATTCATGTAATAACTTCATGAAAACTATGCACCGTTTTTCTAGAATCATTCTTCTGATTCCTTGGATGATTTTAACAACCAAATTTCTAGTGTGCACACTTGCGCCTCAATACTTAGCGCACGTCACAACTCTACACCGTGCACTAGTATTTTTTCCGCGCACAATAAACTTTGCACTATGCGGCACTAACACCAATCCAGTGTTGAACCAAATCTTTGCAACTTCTTGTGGATCTCTGGCCCATACAGGTCCAGTGTTGAACCAATAGCTCTGCAACTTCTTGTGGATCTCTTGTCCATACAGGTCCAATGTTGAACCTATCGTTCTTATACCACAATGTAACGTCCCTGACCACCCAGGCTGGGCCACATCACACAAATCCTTCCCACTTCAGCTCTAATACCAGAATGTATCATACCCAACTTACTGCTGGGAAACAATACTTAAAAAAAAAAGTCTAGTGTGCAATCAACATTAAACTAGGTAGAATCACTCGAGGGAATGCGCACAACCCAAACTGGTTCACACCACACCACAGTCCCTCCTATTTATACAAATTATAACAATGGAAGCAACACAAACTATAATTGTGCGCTCGATCATATTGAGTGCACCAACGTTACAGAGCGTAAGACCACTCCAATCATGAGATCCCTACTGCACTCATTACCATACAGAGCACCTGAATGCCACATCGTGCATAATTGTTCTGAATCCACTTGCAGGTCCTATCCTTTGTGCGTTGACTACGTTCCAACGCACACAATGAATCCAGTCACTTGTGCACACAGACCATTTTCCGAGCGCACGATACTTCTAGCCTTCCTCCGGAATATCTTGACCATTTACCTGGACTATCTTAACAAAAGTTACTTATCAACTAACGTAATCAACATGTACAACTACAATATTGAATAAACACATTGCATTTACATGAATAAACAACATTAAACAAAATAACAACCATTACTCATATGCAACATCATGTAAGAGATAGACCATAACAAATACAAGTAAATGAACACACAATAAATAGACAAGTACATATTAACACTTTTTTTTTAAAAAGTCACCAACCACGTACATGAATCAGACATTCCTCCCAGACATAGATGTTGTTACGCATAAGCTTTCAGCAATAGGTCACCCCCGAGCTGGGGCTTAAACTCCACCAGGGAAAAATGATTCTGGTGCCAATCTATGGTCTAACAAACAATGGAATTGCTCAGTCCAAGGTGTCAACTATTGCAACTAGTCTACAATCCTTCATTCCCCACATGCAAGTCTCGCCCCAGAAAGTGTGCCCCTTCTCTGCTCAACAGTCCTTCGGCTACCCCACTTCCTTTCCAGGGATTCAACAATAGGACGTATCAGGAAGTCTCAGAGAACTATAACTAATGCCCAGTGCACCAGGGAACAATTGCCAACAAACTCTCACTTGGAGAGAATGCTCAAAGGCTTGGCGACCCGCTTCTTCAACAACCTACGGACCTGACAAGTTGCTTCTTCAACAACATACGAGCCTGACAACCCACCTCTTCGACCACCTACGGGCTTGACAACATGCTTCTTCAACAACATACGGGCCTGACAACCCGACTCTTTGACCACAACTGGTTTTTCCCAATCAAAGGTTTTACAATGAAAAACAGTTACAAGAAGACTCGAGTCGTTCGCCCTAGAAAGTTGGTCTCCCGATGATAGAAGGAAGGAAATACCCCCCAAATACACTAAGGCCAATAATATATATTGCATGCCTTCAACTAGACCCTTGTCACCTTCAGAGCTATCTTTAGCCACTTGGTTACTCGTTCCCATCCCTCGGGAACTTAGGATAAATAATATATCCGTAAGGTTACAATTTTCAGAAATATTATTAAAATATTCCCCCCTTTTCCCTTTTTCGGTGGAGTTCATCCCCCCGTCTCTATTTGTCTGAGTCATTCTACGCACAACAATGTTATTTTATTATTAATTAGAGTGTAGTAAACTTTACAAGGATAGGCACATTGGCCTATTTGCATCCCGACTCACCAGCCCAATAATCACTTAGTCTATCCGGGTTCAAAACATATTCATACATATATTTACATCACAATCATTCCTGCACACTTTCTTGAGTGCGTGCAACACTGTGGAATATGCTCAGCCTCCCTTGATGCGCAATCCACACGCACTAGTTCAAGTATGTGAAACACTATGGAATGTGCACACTTTTTTCTTTGGTTACAAACCTCGTGCACTACTCAGGTACGTGCAAAAACCAAAATGGCTCACTAACCTTTATGTTCAATTACATTGCGCACTACTCAGGTGCACGCAAAACCAAAATGACTCACCAACTTGTTATCCCCATTTTGTGGATAACTAAGGAGATCATGTCTCGAGGCCCTCAGGTTGCATATATGGAGTGTCGAGAGACTACATGACCAAGAATACCCTTTCCACAGATGGAAAATCCACTCACCACCACCGATGGTCATAGGTTTGCAAATGGCATCCACCACACCAGCGGGCTTCCGGAAGGCAGTGGGCCTTGCTCCATGAGGTACAAGTCAGTATTATGGTGAGCATCATTTCAATATTCAAGCCATTTGATTATGGTGTATCTTAGATTGCTCTAGATTTCATAATATATGCTTGGACATTATGCCTTTTGCCTTGCTTCACCTTGGTGGTTGACATTGTGCCCTAGTAAGTGGTTTTCTTTGGGGATGGGTTTTTATTGGGAACTCCCTTTATGAGCCATCGTACCATTCCCGACCATACTTACCACTTTCCATCATTATTTCCCTCCATTTCCTTATCTCTTGGGATTTTAGGGTGTATTGACCCAAGAAGGGGTTGTCCCTCATTCTATGGGAAGAAGGCGCTAAAGGTCCAGAGGGGTTAATGTTGGGTAAAAGATAAAAGCCTTATATAAACCTTTTAGATGCTTCGCCCAGGGATCACCCAAGAAAGCAATGAAATGCATATCTTTGAGTAAAGGGGATCCACAATATAATAAAAAATGCCTAAAAGGTTAGTTGAAGGATAGGAGGTCTCATCATGAGCCGACCTATCACGTCCATGAATATCTAGTGGTATGACATTACCATCATCTGGTCACCAAACCAGGGTAATGACTCTCAGTTGCATGGTTGAGAGAAAGGGGGTTTCATCACGATACATCTTTCTCATTTCCACTAGGTGTTTGTGGGTGACATTGTCATCATCTGATCACCACGCCAGGTAGTGACCTTCAACCTCTGCTTATGCTATATTCAAAGAAAATAAAGAAAGAAAGTTGAAAGAAAATTGACGGGCTTGAAAAAAGTGCATTGTGGATGAAGGTACCACACACCATCTACAAAGTCACCCATGAATGAGACACTACGACCCCTTGTATGTCATGAGCCCTATTCCCATTAAGTCTTGACCCCATCCACTATATCCACTTTACATGGCTTAGAGAGGGACCTCTTGGAAACTCTCCTTGACTTAGGGCAATATCTACCCAATAGGACACCTCGTCAGCCCTCCCATATTCAAGTTTGAAAAGTCGCATAGTGTCTTTGAGCTATTAATTGTTTGATATAGTGATATTTGATGCACATGCTTAGATGGCTTATTTATTGATTGGATTCATTTATCATGATGTTATGACTTGAGATCCTTAGAGGGCGTGCCCAGTTGTCTTTGTAGGACCTAATTGGTGGACAGTTTTGGGAGAACAAGCCTTGCTTGGGCTTCCATGGGGCTACAAGACCACAAGTTGGATGCCAGGGGCCCGCATGTCGGATGAGAGAGATCAGACTTGGATGGCCTTGATGATGACTTGGACAACCTAGCCTAGCCCTCACTTGCCAAACAATTTTCTTAGGAGGGGAAAAATGTTTTACTTTTGAGCTTGACGTCATGCTTTTGGGGCTAGGGCATGGTGGTGAGGTGCCAGTCTTTTGACACATGGACGTTTGAGGAGGATGAGGAAGGTCTTCACCATGATGAGAGTGCTTAGATACTTGACATGTGGCCTTTGGAGGCCTACCCATGCTTCTCCAACACCAATGACTTCCTCAAACTGGTAAAACGTCAAACATCCCCTAAAGTGGTGACGTCCTCCTAAATTAGGGTTTTTTTGTGAAAAAGTGAAATTTTAAGTGAATTGTTATTACTTTGTTTAGGGGGCAAGATTAGGGTTGTGGACCCCTAATATTGTGGTTTACTCCTTAATTTGTGGACAAACTATGTTAGCTACATTTTGTATAAATAAAGATCATAAGATGTCATTTCAAACACAACTCTCCCTCTTGTGAGAGGACTTGGTCTGAAATTTTCGACTATCTTCGCTCTTTTATCTCTTTTGCTCTTGTTTATGTCTATACTTATGAATGGTTGATGGAAGAAGTGATGCACTAGCCTTGGAAGGCTTATCTATTGCTATTGTGGTGGATTATCTTGGCATTTTCCCTTGAATTGGTATGATTTTTACTTTCTTGCTATCATTTGTTTCAAGTCAAGGTTATTGTGCTAGGAACTAGGTGGGAAGTTTAAGGGCATAACCCCCACCATAGTCTTCCTCATTTTATGCTTCATCTCATTGATTTCACTAGGGTTTTCTAAGAGAAGTATAAGGGCATACACCCTCTTAGCTTAAACCCTGGCTAGAGAAACTTGCCTTGGGAAGTAAAAGGGATTACACCCCCAAGGAGGTAGCTTCTCTAGCTCTTGTTTATTTAACTTCATTAACCCAATAGTAAAGGCACTAGTCATACTCTATTTTGCATTGGAGAAATAAAATATTGCCTTGGGAAACATGAATTTCGGTCATTTTTACTTCTTACAAAGTGGATTGTACTCCTTGTGCCTTACAACCACTAGGGCATCCCCATCAAGGGGATATTTCTTGTCATTGTTACAAAATTGCATCTTCAACCATTAGGGCTGCAAAAACCGTAACTCATTTTCTTGAATAACTCTCTTATCAACCATTGGATTTTGCTCAAATTTTGCACACTTACTCTCCTTGTCTTAGCGCACTTTTTGGCAAAGTTTGAGGGGATTTCAATGGCTGATTTTCTTTCTGTAATACATCGAATGTTACAGCTATAAGGTTGATATAATTTGCTGCAGACAATTGTTTACAATAGCTTTATCTTTTTTTCTAGAATATTGATTTTTCATCTTGAGTTTAGCTAGTCTTTCTCTTGTATTCTCTACTTGATCTCTAGTACTTATTGAGCAGCTTATAGTATCATTTAATTGCTGATATATACTTTTATTTACTGCTGCAAATTAGGGACACCAAGCTTAACTTGCGCTGATCCAACTAACATTTATCATTGCAAAGTGTCTTTTCTTATGTCTCGGGCAGGTATAATCATTCAAATAAGTACTATAACTGTGGGGAAGCAATTAGTTGACTTGCAAGGCATCTCTCTTGTGAAGGTTTCAACTATTATTAGGTTTCTTTTCAATTTACTAGATAACCATAGCATAGATAGGATCACTGAGAGAAACACAATTACAAGATACACAATCTTTTGGTACTGAGTCCGATGCTTATGCTCCCAGAGCACTTTGTAGTGTACATGGATGGCCGGATCTGAGGGCTGCCATTTCCATCCCATCCTAGGGTACTGATGGACACACACATGATTTCCAAGAGGTATGAGGACATGTGGAAGCTCAGGAAGGCTCTAGTATGAGCTCCTTTGACAGTAGAGATGGCCACTGTTAGATTTTCTAATAAGATAACTTTCCAATTGAATGATAGTCCCTTGTCTGCATAATAATATATCAAAGGCATATATGATAGAGGAAATCGGGATGCATATGGTTCTCCATATAGGTGACATAACATAGCTACCAGGTATTGATAAGGTATTCTCAAAGAGCTTGTGGGGTACCCTCCCTTGGGTCTGGACTTGAACTGTTTGTCAGCCTTGTACCATTTAGGAAACAGATCTTTGGGAGTGTATTCACATTCGTTGAAGAGTTTTTTGTCCAAATTCTTAATTCTTTTCTCAATGTGATAGCATTTCGCCAGATACTCTGGCTTGAACAAGGCTATGGGATCTTTTCTAGCGTTACATACATATCTGCCATTCACATCTATGTTTCTCAGGATCCATGTGATGGCGCCTGCACAAGGGAATACAATCGGGTGGGATTCTACTTTGAATATGCCAAACTTTATGATGTTTTTGAATATTTTAAGCTCAAACTGATCTTCGACATCAATGGAGAAATTAGACTTCTTAATCATGTGATACACCTCTCCCCACTTTAGTGTTTCCCCATCGTTTTCTAGTAGTCCATATGTGTCATCGTATGTGGTTCCGATCACTTCTCGTTTTCCTTTAGTCTGTTGACCACTACCCGAGGCCTCGGTCCCAAGTGCCTTACTCACTATCTTCTTCTGTGGTGACATATATAGACCTGCAAGAAAAAGGTGGGATTTAGTGCAAAGATTAGAGACAGATAATATGCCTTTTAATTTAACTTGAGAATTTTGAAATACCAAAAGATTCACTTGAACTGTCACTGGGTAGGGGGTTGTCATATAAGGATGATAACATCATGGCAGGCATGGTGAGAAATTGAGGGAGAAAATTACGAAAAGGTGTTGAAAGGTAAAATCAGAGGCTCTGATGAAAATTGGAAGAGTTGTTGGCAAGTTCTCCGATGACCATCGATGCGGTTACGATGAAGTTTGTTGAATTAAAGGAAATCGACATAATTATTATCAACAACTCTGATGTGTATCAGAGGAGCTGATGGGAACTCTTTTGATACACATCATCGAGTTAATATGAAAGTCTCGGATACACTATCGGTGAAGTTACTGGTAACTCCTCCGATCGGATCAGAGGAGTTAATACAAACTCCTCCTTCCATACCAAGCTCTAGGAGCTTGTTTCAATCTGTACAAATCCTTCTTCAATTTGCATACATAAGTCTTTCTGTCTTCAACTCCAAACCCTTGAGGTTATTTTATATACACTTCCTCTTCTATGACACCATTTAAGAAAGTTGTTTTCACGTCCATCTGGTGTAACTTCCATTTTATCATAGTTGCAAAGGCTATGATGGTTCTGATTGAAGTGTATTTGACTACAGGAGAAAACGTCTCTTCATAGTCAATGCCTTTCTTTTGAGAAAAGCCACGAGCAACAAACCTTGCTTTATATTTCTCAATACTTCCATCAACAACATGTTTTATCTTGTATAGCCATTTGGAAGATACCACATCCTTGCTCTTCGGTCTGGGAACTATTTCCCATACATAATTCTTTATAATGCATTGGTATTCTTCTGTCATGGCATCTAGCCATTCTTTCTCTTGAAAGGATTCTTCAAAGAAAGTAGGCTCCTTCTCTAAGAGATCTCTCATCAAAGCCATATAATTGGAGAATGTCTTGGGTTTCTTGACTTGTCTCATGGTTCTTTCGGTGGCACCAGACTTCTCTCCATCTTGAATAAGTTCCCTTGCCTAGGCTTGGCTTTCTCTTGTGGGAGATCGTCATTTGGGGAGTTTCTTGAGATTCTATTATGTCATGATCTTTTAGAATCTCCTCATTAGGGGAAGTTATGACTTCCCTCACTAGTTCTGCAACTCTGGGAGCCACAGGTTCTTTTTCATATACTTCTTCAAGTTGCCATCTTCTTGATTTCTTGAGTGCTGCATCTTCATGAAAGGTTGCATCTTTGTTGATCTCAATATGTTGGTAACCTGGTATGTATATTCTGAAGGCCTTGGAGACCTCACAATATTCAAAAAATATTCCCTTCTTTCCTGAAGGGTCCAACTTGGTTCTCTTCTCTTTTGGAATGTGTACAAATATGGGACAACCAAATATTTTGAGATGGCTTACTTATGGCTTCTTTCTGAAAAACATCTCTTCAGGGGTCTTGAACCCAAGTGCACTATGGGACAATCTGTTCTGTACATACACTGTTGTTCTTGCTTCTTCTGCCCATAAGTGCATTGGAAGATCTTGATCATGGATCATAGTCTTCACTTCTTCCATTATAGTTTTGTTTTTTCTTTCTGCTACACCATTTTGTTGAGGATTGTAGAGAGTGGTGAGCTCCCTCTTGATCTCGGCATATTTACAAATGTTTACAAACTCTTTTGAGGTGTATTCTCCTCCATTATCTGACCTGAGTATCTTGATCTTTCTTTTAGAGAGATTCTCTATTAAGGCTTTGAATTCCTTGAATTTGTTAGAATATAGAAGATGGTGTGCTCGTTTTACCATTGATGATACCCTCGTTACCCAATCGTAGGCCGAAGCCACCCTTCGAGCACCTTAACCTTGACTGAGAATTACTCCAGAAGCAAACCCTAGGCTAGATAGCCAAACAAAGGGTAGTGCACCTTTCCCCAAGGATAGCGCATCAAGAAGAGTTGATCAGATAGTCCAAACCTTAGCCCAGAGATAGTCAAGCCAATATTGAAAACTAGTTGTTGCTGCAGCTGCACCTGCAACCCTCCTCCACATGTGTGCACCAAACTGGGAGCTGCAGTGCATAGAACTGGCTTTGCAACTACTGAGATGTGACAAAATGAGAACGGGTGCCCTGTATTTGTACTGGTTCTGCCAGATTTGCTAGGGCCAACTTCTCCTTCTGGATATGTGTCTGTTCAGTATATTATTATTATTTCTGGCCGACTTGTTCTCTTGGAGGCTAATAACCTAATATAAAATATCTTCTTGAGCCGACAAGTCTTCTAGGGTTATTAGCCAACTCATTAGGGTTTCTCTTGCTTCTCGAAGTCTTCTATTCTCGTCAGGTTCACACGTCGAGATAAATACCTCCCGCAGCTACCATAATATTAACACTCCCTCCTAGCTAGAGAGGTATTTACAGGTAATGGACTTGAACACAAAACATACCATTTACCCAGTAGCATCAATATAGTCATCTAGACTATTTCAT
>ML786705.1:500313-513249 GCA_009831015.1 Picea engelmannii | reverse complement strand
GACGTCACATTTGGTTGATCTCTTGTTTGGCTTAGAACGTTGTGACCTTCATCACCTTCTTGTAGTAGACTTTGAGTTATTGGTAAATTTCATGTGCTTAGTTGACCTAACGTTTCACTCATTGTCTCCAAATCTGATATAAACTAGTGCTGACGTCATACCTACAGCAGCAACAATATAGGTGACGCAGCAACATTATATTTATGAGCAAACTTGCATTGTGATAATATAAAGGATTGATATTTAACATTGAATGCTCTTATCTCTTTATGCATTTATTGAAGAAGTGACATAAGTTATTTATCTTTGATTAGCAATCATTGACTTCGTCAATAATAGCATTTAATCATTGCTCATATATATGATAAAGATAGTCATTAATATTCTTGAAGTACTAACCACTGCAACACATATTCTAGTTATTTGTCTTGTCTCGCAAACAGGTGCCATTCAGTGGAAGATCTCCTTTGACTATCTCATCTTAGGCAGTAATCTGTGAGAGGGAAATCATTTACCTTGGTCATTTGAACCTTTAGCCTTTCAAGAACCCAGATTACATAGGGACGTCTCCCTTGGACTAGCCCTCCTAAATAGAAAGAGCTCCCCATTGAGGTGACAGTGGGTGGGGAAGCTCTGTTACGCCGGTTTCAAGCCTTGACTCAAGCTCCTTAGACCTTTCCTACAAACCGTGCGATAACAGTAACAATGATAGGTCACCCCCTGTTACACCAATCTTGTATCCACTTGCCTTGGGATTTGGGCAAGTACAGAATGTGCGATAACAATACACAACCACCGACATACTAGTACACAACCACCGCTATATTAGTACACAACTATTGTCCAGTGGTACACAACCACTGCCAAAGTAGGACGCAACTACTGTCATAGTAGTACACAACTAATGGCAGTGGTTGTGTACCACTTCCAAAGTAGTACACAACTATTGTCATAGTAGTACACAACTATTGTCCAGTGGTACACATCCATTTCCATAGTAGTACACAACTACTGCCATAATAGTACACAACTACTGTCCAGTGGTACACAACCAATGCCATAGTCTCATGACTACATAGCAATCAACTAGTAACACACAACTACTAGCATGTTGTCCAGTAGCGCACATCTACTACCATAGTCTCACGACTACATAACAATCAAATAGTAGCACACAACTAGTAGCATGTTGTCCAGTAGCACACAACTACTCCCATTGTCCCACGACTACATAGCAATCAACTAGTAGCACACAACTACTAGCATGTTGTCGAGTAGCACATACCTACTTCCATAGTCTCACAACTACGTAGAAATCAACTAGTAGCACACAACTACTAGCATGTTCTCCAGTAGTACACAACTACTACCATAGTCCTCACGACTATGTTGTGATGTTTATCCTCTCCCAATAGTCTTATTCACACCTAACCACCTTGCATGGTGTTAAGGTTTAAGCTATTATTGAGTTTCATTTCATTTCATTAGATATCAATAACATAGATAGGATCACTGGGAAATACACAATCACAAGAGACACATCATTTATCTTGGGAAACCCTCATGGGGGAGAAAACCCAACAAAAACTTCCTTAATATAGATAGCCAATACAATGCCAAGAGATAACTCAAACTAATACATAAATTCCTCTCCCAAGAATGCGCCTCTCTCTCTCTCTCTTCTTTCTTCTCCAACTGCAGCTCCGAACTTGTGCTTTGATGAACAAGTGAGTGTGTGTCCAAATGAGGCACTAGCCTCTTTATTTATACAATTTGGCAGGTGACTTTTCACTGGCAGGGCCAACTTCTCAATCTGGGTGGTTATAACCACCTTTAATTAATCTGTGGGCCGACTTCTCATTCTGCCTATTACAATTAAGGTTTTACCAATCTGCAAAATGAGATTTGGTTATTTACAATACCTGACATGATCAATCCGGAAAAGGGGATTGATATAATGAATAATATATCAATAATAAATAGAATACTCTTTGTAGTTACATTATTTCAACACTCCCCCTTAACAAGAAGGGTATTCTACAACAACATCAGGTGAGAGAGAGGACAACATCATCAACAACATCAGGTGAGTGAGAGGACAACATCATCAACAACATCTTGGAACACTGACTGGCATATCTATAAATCATCGGAAGTTTTTCTCATCAGCAACATCGTCATTCACGGTGGAATGAAATCATCATCTGCATCAATATGGATTAGTATAAAACTAATACATCATCATCACAGCACGAGGCTGGTCACATCATCACAACACGAGGCTGGACTTTTCCTTTGGGGAGTGTCTGAACAATAACACTCTCACTTCACCTTGTGCCTCAATGCTTAGACTCAATAATCCTACTAGGGATACCCCGCTTGAGCTTGAGGAGAGCCGACCTAAATTGAAGATGATAGGTTACTAAGGTGACAGTGGTGGCCATCCTAAAATTGTCCTTTGAATTGTACCTTGTGGATTAGGGATTTTATCATTAAGTACAATTTGGGTGGTAACACTAGGTACCGCAAACTCTGCTTGAACCATAGCTTCAAACCCATACACCAGTTGGAATGGTGTTTGCGTATGTAGTCTCTTTATTGTTGTTCTATTGTCATGTGGATGGCATGTACAATAAATAAACTAGGTATTGCAAACTTTGCTTGAACCATAGCTTCACACCCATACACCAATCACAATGGTGTTTTATTATGTAGAGTCCTCATTGTTGTTTTGTAAACCCAAAGTACCATAGGTACCCATTCATCCCAATCATCACAGTTGGCTGAGCAAACTTTAGTCAACCCTGTTATCCCCAACCCTAGGGATAGCTGAGGAGATCATGTCTCGAGGCCCATAGTTCCTAGACATGGAGTGCCGAGAGTCGAATGACTTGAGCATGGCCCCGGAGGGCCCCTCTTTTCTTTAGTGCAGCCTCTTTATTAGTAGCAACAGTGTCCATCCCACCATCCTGGTCCTGAAGTAGCAGTAAGTCTTGCTCCATGAGGTAAGTCCGGGTATCATGGTATGTGCCACTTTGATTCTTGAAACACTTGACTATGTTGCATTGAATTCTCCTTCATTTCATAATGTTTGCTTGGAAATTATGCTCTTTGACTTGTTCATACCTAGAAGGGTGGCATGATGCCCTAGTAAGTTGATCTCCCTTTAGGATGGGTTGCCATTGGGTAGGTTTGTGAAAGGTCATTGTTTGTTCCCTCTATACTTACCACTTTCCATATTTATTCCTCTCATTTCCCCCCTGCCTTTGTTCGGGCATTGGGATTTGCCACACTAGGAAGGGTTGTACCTTTCCTTGTGGGAAGAAGGGGTTAAAGGCCTAGAGGGTAAAAGTAGCTGGCAAGAGTTAAAAGCCAAAAAATGAAACCTTTGAGATGCTTCACCCAGGGATTCCCGAGAAAGCAGTAAAAATCTTCTCAGCAAGAAAAGGGGACCCATAAGATAAATAAATAGTCAAGGTATTAGTTGGTGAATGGGAGGTCTCATTATGAGCCAGCCTATTATGACCATGGGCATGTAGTGGTATGACACTACCATCTGTTTGGTCACCAAACTAGGGCAGTGGCTCTTTGTGGCATAGCCAAGAGAAAGGGGGTCTCATCATGAGCCAACCTTCTCATCTTCGTGAAATGCTTGTGGATAACGTTGTCACCTTTGGTCACCAAGCCAAGACAATGTCCCTCAACTCTTCCCTTGAAGAATAAAAGAAAAAAACCAAAATCAATGAAGCTAACAATAAAAGGCAATGAATGGGCTAGGAAAAATGGCATCTATGACAAGGTGCAACTCGCCCTCTTCAAAGGCATCCGTAGGTAAGATTTACATTTCCCTGTTATCACTGCACCCCATGCCCAAACGCTTACCCCACACCACCTTATACACTTACATGACTTGGATTGGTTCTCACCTGGGAAACACCCCAAACTTAAGGAGGATTAGCTCAATAGGACACCATGAGACCTTCTCCAAACTTGACTTGTTAAATTGCATAATGTCTTTGAGCATTTGTTTGGGTAAAGGGGGGTTTGATGCACATGTTTGGGTAATTTAATTATTGGATGTGATTTACATGTTATGATCCCGGTGACTTATGAACCCCTAGAGGGCGTACTTGTTGTTGCTGCAGGACTTTTCCCGGTGAAAAGGTACACATGGGGGAATGATTAGCTCAGACCTTCATGGGGCCTAAATCCCACAGATGGATGTTGTAACCCCAACCAGGGGCAAAAAGGCATCAGAGATTTGCACCAGGAAGAAAGAAGGACGTTGCCCTTGGAGACACCCTAGCAAGCCTAGACCCAGGGGGATCTTGCTCTTCCACCTGGGCGTTAACCTTTGGGAGCCCATGATGTCACCTTTATGACCTTGGACGTCATCCAGAGCTAGGGTTTTCACTTTGAGGGCAGTTGTGACTCGTGAGTTTATTGGCACGTGTGGGAATCATCCAGGGCCTTTGGAGGCCAATTGTTCTGCATTTGGAGGCCAATGTTCCACCTTAGGGGCTCAACGTCATGCTAGAAGGGCATGGCATCAACCTTGGAGATGAATTTAGGGTTTAATTAATTTTATTTATGTAAAAATTGAATTTTGATATAAATTGGCGAGGTCGACCTTTATTTGACCTAAAATTAATTAAAGGTCATTAATTTTGTATAAATAGAGAGAAAGTACTCTCATTTTTTCATCATAACTCATCACACAACAAGTGTGGACTGAAATGTGCGCTCTCTTTAAGGGCTATTGGCTGAAATAACTAGTGCACAACTTCTTGGAGAGGCATTTTGCGGTGTATCTTGGCTATTTCTCATGGTGGAAGATCTTCAACTAGGGTTTGGCTTGATTATTCTTGTTGAAGTAAGTAGAAAATCTGCAATTTGTTTATGTAATGAATGCTTGTGGTAAATTTTACTTGTTTCATGTTAAAGATTATGAAATTGCTTGCTTAAGCCCTAGGAAAGAAACATAAGTTACTTCTTTCTCTCTCTAGCTTTTCTACTTGTCTAAATTTCTCAAGTACACCTTGTTTAGAAGTGACTACTAGAGCCCTAAAGTGCTAGCACTCTAGTAGCTTCAATGTAATTGCCTATTGCATACATTTTTTCAAATAGTCTAAGGAAGGGAGATTCGCTAGGGCCTAAAATTGCTTACTCTCTAGTGAATTTGTCTTTAGGGTTTGGATGTTTTAGGCCTTGAAGTGCCAACACTTCCTCTATCCACCTCTTCTCCTTTGACAAGTATTATCATTGCTACTTTTCTCCAAGTTGTGTTGTTGCTATTGTTGACTCCATAAGCTCAAAAAGGCACTTGTCCACTTGCTTAGGTGAATGATTGATCAAACAAACACTCAAACTCTCTTCCTTGAAGCTCTTGCTAACTTCTACTAACTCTAAACTAGACTAATTCATTAGCTAAATTGTTGTTGTTGCAAATCATTGCTACAACCATACTAATCTACACTAATTTGTTGCATACACCTACATAACTTGCATCTAACTCACTCAAAAATTGATTGTGATAATTGCCAAACAATCTACTTGATGAATGCTAAATTTACATGATGTTTCCTTGCAATTTTGAGCACTAATACTTGCTTCTGTTACAAAAGATTGCTACAGCCATCTAACTGCAGCAAATTCTCCACAAAATTGATATTTAATGCTAGCCAGACATTGCCAAAATTTGCTTGTGACAATTGATCATTATTCTACCTAGTTAAAGCTACCCTTTCTTATCTTTTCAAGCAATTCCAAGGCATATTTTTTGCAGCTGTTATAAAATACTCATTGTTGTTGTAAACTGTTGTATTACTGCAATTTTATATCAACTAGCTTATTTTTCGAAGGTTCATGGTCTTATGAAGCACTAACATCAATTTGTACTTGAAAGATGCCATATTTTTCTTTGTTGTCTTGTTCTGGGCAGGTACACTTCATCTTTACTATTGCTTCATCCCTTAAAGAACCTTTTGACTTGAGTGACTGGTGAGAGGGGGGTATTCTTGCATCCTTGCTTTAGTCTTATCAACCCTTTAGGTCACTAGGGACATCTCCCTTGGGGTAATCTTGATATACTCCTAAACATAAAGGGGTCTCCTATTAAGGTGATAGTGATAGGTCACCCCCTTGGTATGCCAATCTTGCCTCACTTGCCTTGGGCTTTGGGCAAGTACAGATTGTGTGATAACAAACCCTAGCTCCAAAATTTTATTAAAAACTTCCACTAACACATTGGCTTTTGGGTGATACACTCTTGTGATGTTGGCTCAAGAACTCTTGGTTGAGAGTTGCAATAGTAGAGCTAAGGAAATGGCAGCCTTTATCATTGGTTATATTACTACATTTGGGTACAAATTCTGACATTAGACCAATGATATTACTACATTTGGGTACAAATTCTGATGTTAGACCGATGTTATGTTAGTGTTTTCAGAACAACATAAAAAATAAGTATATTTTCAACAACATTCTAATTAAGTCAGTATTCAGATATCAATTCAAAGTCATTGGTTAGATGTCAATCTACCAACATTCTATTAGGCCATGTGGAAGCCACTTCATAACCTCGATATTTCTTTATTGTCATCAAAATTCTGAAATCTTACTGACTTCCATGATGTTGGTCTACCAACACCCTATCAGGCCATGTGACAACTTCTTCATGACCTCAATTTTTCTTTAAGACATCAAAATTATGATGTGATCTGTTGGTGTGTTTTCAAAAGACTAATGCCCATGGACGTCAAAAGTTTGACATCCAAGGCCATTTTAAGGCCCAAATGAGATTTCTCCTCATTCATTTCATCAAACTTATCATTATTATACGTCATCATCTTCTTCCTCGTAGCTGGCTGAAAATGTCTTTGCCTTATTCATTAGGCTTTCGTCAATGTGTTTGTTTGCACAAGGGAATACAATAAATACTAGTCCCATTAATGCACGATAGGAGGACGAATCATGGAAATTTGTTGTTGGATGATGTGCCAGTTACTCATTCTAGATAAATTACTCAAGTTAGAACGTGTTATAGTTATTATTTTTTGACCGTGTCTCCTTTTAATCTACTGAACAACACATACAATGAGATATCTGACAAACTGACTATGCATTAAATCCTTAAGGTTTAGTTTGATCGTGAAGAAGGAATACTCTTAGCCGAGTAAGATTAAGAACCAGTTGTAAATTGTCAAATCTGTCATGACAGTTAACTTCATGCAGTTGTAGTGCTTATTATCAATATTTTAACTGAATACGRCATTCCTGTCCACCCTGCAATTTTTTTAATCACGACACCAACATGCTCTCCCTTTAAACTTTAGATCTGAGTAACAATCTATTGAGTGAACCTAATCCTCTTGAGCTTCAAAGTTCCAGAAAAATATATAGTTAACTTGAGCTCAACAAACTTACCGCATTATTTCCTGCAGACCTGAGTTGGAATCCTCCTCTGAGATTTCTAAATTTTAAATCTCCAGAATAATAATCTCAGTATGGCATTGCCTCATACATGGGGTGAAGGAATGCAAGAGTTGACTGTTAAAAACAGTGCATTTGATGCATTTTTTAGGAAGCATTCCCCCTTCACTGAGAACTCTAAGAAGTCTTACGGAGCTTATTCTAAGTAACAACCAGCTTCAAATGACATTCTGGTCAAGCTTACACAGAGACAGAATTAGAATCTGTCCAACAATTTCTTATGCTGGGATCATCCTAAGACACAGGAAGATTAACAACTTAGTATGTGTTGTAAAGATTGAGGCTAATAGGATTTAAAGATCCCTTTAATTTTCTGACTGTCTTATTGAATGAAGGCAAACCAGCCTCAACTCTTTCCCTCTTGGAATCGGGATAGCCCCGAAAAAAAGAGTATCTACAAACCTGCATTCCTAATACAACCAATGTTTCTTCATGTTTTTTAGTTGAATTAATGATTCATTTGAATCCCATCAAACTGAGCCAACTTATGCCCATTGGGGCTTGAACTTGGGTAATGTTTTTAACAGGAGAATTAGCTAGTGCATGCATTTGGATATCAGTACCAACATCCCAAAGTTCATGAGGAAACTCCAATGAATTAATTGGGATTGTATTATTTATAGTAGTGCATGCATTTAGATATCAGTACCAACATGCCAAAGTTCATGAGGAAACACCAATGAATTAATTGGGATTGTATTATTTATAGCAGTAACATACCATTCAATTTGGAAATCACGCATCCTTTGAGTTGCAATGGCATCTTTAGATTCATAAGTTAGGGGATAAAACCAGAGAGCAATGATTTTCAAACAATATAATCACCTGGCTGTGCCTACATAGGCACAACATCAAGAACAAGTGTTATCTATCCAGATCATCTAGTTCTGACATGTTTAGTGGAGTTTACTAGCTGAGATGGACCTGGTGTCTCTGTTGATAGAGCTCAACCACTTTTGCTTGTGCTCGCAAAACATTCTGGCCGACAATATATGGCTCTACTGATGAATTTCCAGCACTACAATTGCCTAGTAGGTAGGAATATCTTTGAGAGGGGATATGTAAAACCCATAACCAGCCACTGAAAAATAAATTGTGTTCTTTGAAATTCATTCAATTTTTCACTCATCACCAAACTCCTCAAAACAGATGTTTGCAAATGCTGTGAAATCATGCTTGTGCCAAATCTATAGCCGTAAAATGTCAAGAGAACAAAATGATTAAATATTTACTCTAGTAATATCAGAAGACATAAAAATGTTTGCAAAGGGAAAATATTAGGAAGAAATTAAAGAATCGTGTATTTAAATTAGGTTGTTCTCATATAAATTTTATGGAAATGTTTGGAAGGTGTAACTTTCATTTGTTAATGAAAAGATAGTTCCCCTCAATTGTCGTTTTGAGAATGCAAAATTTCCATTTAGTTTTCAGTAAAATTGATTCCACTAACCAATATAGGTTGAGTGGGCAATGGAACAAAGAATGATTACTGAAGTGAAGTTTATTGACCAGCATTGTTTCCATCATATCAAATAGTAGCAGAGTATAAATCTACAAGAAACTCTAAACAATGTTAGAGGCTCAATACATACATCAAAGTTACATCAAATTGTGCCCATAAATAAAGAGAAAAAATGATATAGAGCATGATCAAATGAATATGAAATCTAAATCTTCTATTTGACTTGGAGCCATGTAGGGTGATCAAGAAGAATTTCAATTTCTCTGTTGTTTATGCTGCTTGATATGTATTCTTCATTTACTAGGTGGATAAAGCTCACAATTAGAGTTCAAGGCTCTGTTTGGGTGTTAACTTTTAGTCACAATATTTCTCCGAGTGTCATATTGTTCTTTGGGAGGAGATCATATAGCTTTAGAGGAAACATTTGCATAAATATTTTGCATAAGGGGATAATGTTTTTTGTTTTATCTAGTTTATTGAAAGTTGTACCTCTGGTTTGAGATTTTTATAAAACTTTTTTGCTCCTATGACAAATTCTTTTAAGGCATAATAGTCTTCTAAGGCTAGTGGCAAACAAACTCTTGAACTCTCCAAGAAGTTTCCCTCATAGGTTTAGAAAGTCCCATAATTGAAAGTTACCTTTGGCTAGTTGGAAAATCCAACCTAAACAAAGTAATACAGGGAAGCAGACCTCAATGCAATGTCATAATTCCCTCTTTTAAACACATCCAAACACATACAAGGTTACTATTAATACTAAATAATAGCTGTAAAATCAGTATGATGATAAAAAAACTTTAACAAGGTTTGAATCAAGTGACTTTTTTCCTATGTATTTTGCAACTCTTTTAGCTTATGATTATAAGATATTTTTTGAGGAGGTTCTCCCAAAAAGTAACCAACTAGGTTAGAGAAACTAAGTGATCAGAAACATTAAGCTATGGGATCAATAATCAAATTTGGTACAAAGAATTTACATCACTGAGGACTTTGGGAATGAATATTTGTGTTTGTTTTTATGCTATCATTATTTCTCTAATTTCTGATTCTAGTTTGTAAAGGGATTTTAAAAAGAAATATAGCTACAACATATGGTAGAGAATTGCCTCAGTAGTGGAGTTCATAGGTGTTGAGAAATTCTAAGTGACGAGTTTGAATAACCATGGATGGAATCAGATTGGGTCTATGGAAGATGTGCAAAATTAAATAGTCCAACCTTTGCCCAATGGTTCTAAGTTCTAACAAGATGCAACATGTTATCGCGCAGTTTGTAGCTAGGATAAAAGCTAGATATGAAGAGGCAAACTGGCATAACTGGAACCAATCCCACCCAATGTCACCTCAATGGGATGGTTCTTTCTATATAGGGAGGTAAGGCCCAGGGGAGACGTCCCCGGTGACCTGGGGTTTTGAGAAGGCAAAGGATTATAAGATAAAAGGTAAATTCCCCCCTCACAAGTCACCACCGAGCAGATAGTACGGCTAACAGCCAATAAAGAGAAGTATAACCAAAAAATAGAGATACACCTGCCCGAGACAAAGCAACAAGAAACCGATATATGCAAGCTTGCTCACTTGGTTAGTACTTCATATAATTAATGACTATCTGATATATGTAAGCAATTGAATAATAAATATTGACGAAGTCAATGTTTATAAAATAGCAATGATATATATAATGTCACTTCTTCAATAAATGTTAAGAAAAGCATGGCATTCAATGTAACAATCAACACTTCACTCTAGTAATTCCCTTTAATAACCATTCATTTGCTCATAAATAGGACGATAGTTGCACAATGAGGTTAATAGCAAGAGATTATGACAACATTCAGTTAGTAGGGTTAGTTTTAAGCTAGAGTTAGAGTAGTTAGGGTTTCATTCAAAGTATTGAGAGTGGTTTTGTGATCAATTTTACTCAAGACAAGAAGTCCTTTAGATCAGTGCCTCAGGGTTAATGGAGTCAAAAGTAGAGGACACAAAAGTTGAAGGATCAAGTGAAAATAATAGGACCAAGGACAAGAGGGTTAGACCTTGAGGTGTTGCTAAGGCAAGGCCTCAAGGATGAAACCCCAGGTGAGAGAGACTCACTTTGGTGTAGGGGAACAAGACCTCAGTTCTCTCTCCTTCTTCCTTAGGTCAATGGAAAAAACGACTAGCTCAGAAAGTGACATAAAACTAAGACAAGAGGTTCTTGCATGCAACGTGTTGCTATAGCAAGGCTTTACCAGCAAACCCTAGAAAATCGACTCATCAAGGTGTAGAAGGACTAGGCCCTGATGCATCTTCTTCTTCTTAGCTCAAAAAAGTAAAACGGATAGCAAAATAAGAGAGGAAAAATTGTAGCTAAGGCTAGGCTCTTTCCCTTTTCAAATAATGGCTGAAAAATCTTGACGGGGACATGAGACAAGGACCTACAATGTGTGCTTGTCACCTAGGGTTTATTCAACAAATTTATAACAATAAGTGCAAGAAATAACAATACAACCATTTAATCAAGAATTTTTGCAAAAATTTACTTACATTTCACCAAGAAATAACATAGCAAACCCTAGTTGTAACACCTTCCATCAAGAAATGCCAATAGAAGTCCAAAAATGCCTTCCTTCAACAAGTGCGCCTCACAATTTCAGCCAAAGAACCCAAGTGTAGTGCAAATTTCAGACCTCACTAATGAGTGAGTGAAAGATGATGAAAAAATGAGAGTAAAAACTCTCAATTTATACTATACCATGACCTAATTTCACTTTTAGGTCATAAAAAGGCCGACAAGGCCAAAATACTAAAAATCATACCGTCTTACATTAAATGTTCAAAATTAAAACCTAATCAAGCTAAAGAGAGGCGTCATGCCCCTTTTATGGAGACGTTAGCCCCTTCTAGGGAAAATACAACATCCTGGAGCAAAACGTTAACCCTCCTTGGGATTCTCCAACCTGCCACACGTGCCAACACTGCCAAATCTGCCTCCCAAGACATCCATAAGGCTGGATGACATCATGATCATCATGGGTGACATCCTAGGCTTTCCAGGGTCAACATTCCAATGGAGAGGGTACAACCCCCTTAGGTCAAGCTTTGTCAGGGTGCCACTGGTGAAACGTCCTCCTCTTCTCCAATGCAAAGCCTCTGATCCATCTCAGCCCTGTCTCTACCCCCTGATGGGGTCTCAACATCCATCTAGTGGGATCTTCGGCCCCATGGAGGTCCTAACTGATCATCTCCCCATGTGTACCGGTCCAAAATGGTACCTGTCTGTCGAGCATGATCCTACACATCAACAACTACGCCCTCCATGCGCTCATAAGTCACAGGGATCATAGCAATGTCAATCACATCTCATCATCAATAATATTTAAACATGTGCATAAAATGCCTAATACCTCAGTCAAAAGCTCAAAGACATTACACAAGCCTACAATACAAGTTTGGAGAAAATGACAGGGCATCCTATTGGGCTAGTGTCCACTGGAAGAGGAAAGTTTCCGGAAGAGACCTCATCGAAGCCATGTAAGTGGGTGATGTGGGCAAGGGATGTCCAGGCAAGTGGGTGCAGTGAGAGCAGAGGATGCAAAGATTTACTTGTGGGTGCCTTTGTAGAAGGTGAGTTGCACCTGTCCTGGATGCAACTCTTTCCAAGCCCATGCATTTATTCTTTTATTCTTTATTGTTTTTTCTTCAAGAGGCTAATTAGAGGACACTGCCCTGGCGTGGTGACGAGAGGTGACAGTTGTTAGAATATAGAAGATGGTGTGCTCTTTTTACCATTGACGATACCTTCGTCACCCAACCATAGGTCGAAGCCTCCCTCTGAGCACCTTAACCTTGACCTGAGAATTCCTCCGGAAGCAAAACCTAGGCTAGATAGCCAAACAAAGAGTAGCGCATCAATCCCCAAGGATAGCGCATCACAAAAGCTGATTAGATAGTCCCAAACCCTAGCCAAGAGATATTCAAGCCAATACTGAGAACTAGCTGCTACT